>UZAN01055379.1:2077-12605 GCA_900618425.1 Echinostoma caproni | reverse complement strand
GGTCTGCCTGCATTTCGTTGCCTTCTAGCTTACCTATTAGTTTGACTTCATCTGTGAAGATGAAGGAAGGCTCCCAGTCACGTCGGCATAGATCAAGTACAGAAGCGGCCCCAGATCTGACCCCTGTGGAACCCCGCTGGAGACGCCTGCTTATCTAGATCTCGCGTCGTCCACTTTGATTTGAAGGGAGCGGTTTCTTAGTACTCTGTAGTCCATTGTATGACCCCCTCATTAATATTGAATGTCCTCATCGTGACTAGGAGGTACCGGTGTGGAAGGACGGATTCTGTGCGGTCTATTCCGTTATGTCTATGCCAAGACGAATGATCGATACGTGCGTCTGTTTGTCTGGGTCCCGATAATTGGAAAAAGAACACGGCTGAGAAACTACAGTCAGAGTGTATTCTTGATCGTGAAACAACAAACNTTGGGCGTACGCGAAAAGACGTGATGACGCGCCAATCAGATCGCGACCTTGACACTCAGGTTGATCGATCAGACGACAGCTATTTGATTCGCCTTAGTCCTCCAATCAGGAGTCGATTCGACTTGGGCGTCACGCGCGCACTTGTGGTGTGACGCGGATCGATGCGTGGCAGGATGGATTCTGTGCGCTCCGTCCTAATAGAAACCTAAACGCCCCAGAGGTGCAATGGACGCAAGTCTGGGCCCCGGGAACATGTTCGGTCATCGACCGCTTGACTGGGTACAAGAATGCTCTCTAGTACAATATGTCAACCAACCCACGAGGTGGAGGTCGGGGCAGGACTGCTGTTCACAAGGAAGCGTGTGATACATAGCTCACCGTGGGGAATCGTGCCGGTGCGGTCTTTTCGAGCTCATTAAAAGCACGACAATAGTTAAAGGAAAACTTGTTCCTGCAATTGACCAAGTTGCTATATCTAATGAAGAAACTTCCCCTGGAAGATATCCATCGCCAAATAATGGCGATGCATGGTAAATCTCGAGGGTTCACTTAATTGGACCGGGTGGAGGAGGGTCCTCAAGTTAGAAGGAAAAGCACGACTGTAGAATAGCTTTTGTGGTAATTTTACCTGATCAAGGCGTTAAGTTACTACTTGATTTCTGGACCGGGATCCGGGACCATTGGGCGCCAGCCTCGAACCCGAGAGTCACTTCAAGACTTCAAGACCTTAATGGTTCTGATAAGCATGCCATGGCTATTTAACCATGTCCTGATAGTCCTAAATTACGCAGGACTGGTTGAAGAGTGAACCTGTCCTGCCGCTAGTTACACCAGCGTAGGGTGAAAGTGCTTGTCGTTCGTGGTTTGATCATCACGTCCAGCTTAAATGGGCCAACCATAAAACTTAGGGGAATGCAAGAGACAAGAAAAGGAAACCGCCGTTGCGAAACTGTCGTTTGAAGAACCGCTACAAGGAGTGACTGTCGTCCAGGTTCAACTTTTTTGAATGAATTCTCCTTTATGCGTCTCTTAAACGTCGTATAAACGTCACAGAATTGGCACAGGCTGCGAAAGCAATCAACTAGTACCCGACTTCTTCAGAGTGTACCGTGAAAGATAGATGGAACGTCGTTAAAAAGGGATATCTAGCCTTACAGAAAGGTTCACGCCACTGAGGGAAGGACGAACCAGGCATAGACTTATATTGGAAACCCGGAGTAGAGAGGGCGCTAAAAATTTGCCGACAATGCAGGGACCGCCTTAAGTTCTATGAAGCTCAGCAAACCTGGAGCGACTACAAGCGGGCACGCAACAGATGTCAGAATCTCCAAGGGCACGCTAAATATGACCGAGTTTAATTTAGCACCAGGTGCCAAGAAGAACCCGTAAAGGTTATACGCGTACGTGCAGGCCAACGCACGCACACGGGAGTGTGGGTGCACTAGCTTTGCCCGATGGAAGCCTAGTTATGTGTCACCGCGATAAAGCGGAAATGCTACTCACGCACGTCAAAAGCCTTTATAGGTCACCAATCATCGTCGATAATCCGGGTTTAGTAAAATTAACTGGTACGCCAGAGTTCGCCGAAGTTGCCATCTGTAAAGCAGATGTGCATTGAGAACTCCAGACAATAAACAAGCTCAAGTCAGCAGATCCGGACGGAATCCATCCAGCCATAGTGCGGCCGCTGGCAGGGGTTCTAGCCGGGCCGCTGACTACTTTTCAGGAAATCATTGCAAATTGCTACGCTACCCGAGGACTGGCGTACAGCTACCGTACACAAGGCTGGACCAAAATACAAAGCAGAAAACTATAAACCTGTTAACCCAACGTCAGTGTCTTGTAAGTGCCTGGAGCGACTGATCGCAAGGCACGTTTGCCTACATCTGACTAGCAATCGACTCCTGATACCGGCACAACATGGCTTTGTGCAACGGAAATCATGTCTTACAAATCTGCTTTTATTCCTAAATGAAGTCACTCAGCGTATGGATGAGGAGAAAAATGTAGAAGTCTGCTACTTAAACTTCTGTAAAGCATTTGACTGCGTTAGCCATCGATTGTTTGACTTCTAAGTTCGGAGCCTAGGCATAGTAGGCAAAGCAAGGGATTGGATTGTAACCTTTTTAAGCAATCGCACCTGGGTCAAGGTGGGTGACTGCATTTCTAACCATGAGATGGTTACAAGTGGGGTTCCCCAGGGCTCAGTGCTAGGCCCCTTACTTTTTCTCATATTCACCAACAATTTGTAGGTTAACTACTTCCTTTGGAAGCTGGTTCCAACTATCGATTATCCCAATGCTGAAAATGTGCTTCCGCATGCTTACCTCTGCTTAATGAGCTTAAACTCATGTCCCCTAGTGCCATATTGGGAACTGTTGTGAAGAGACTGCCCAATCCTATCCCCGATATTCCCTTCATGATTTTGAGGGTTTCTATCAGGTCTTCACGCAGTCTCCTTCTTTCTAATGAGAAAAGCCCTAGAGCCTCTAGTCTTTCCTCATATGTTCTTCCTCTTTGACTGCCAACCATCCTGGTGATCAGTCTCTGAACTCTCTAAACAAGCAACATCCTTCTTGAAAGAGGGTGACCAAGCCTGTACACAATCCCTCAGGTGCGGTCTGATTATGGCATTGTAAACGGGAATAAAGGCTTCCCGTCGTCTGCATGTTAGGACCAATCGTAGCCTAAATAATTCCCCCTTGCCTTGTGTGCCACTACTGCACATTGGCCAGACCACTTAAAGTTGTTCGACATCACTACTTTCAAGTGCTTAACGCGAGTAGCCGGTTCGATAATGAAATGGTGCTTATCCGAGTCAACCTCCATTATGTCGAATGTCCCTGTGAGCACATGACTCTTTGTTGCGTTAAGACTTAGGTCCCATTCCTTTGCCCATCTGGCTACCTGCTCTAAATCCTGCTCCAGTTCACTTCTCCCATTCGAACCAACCACTTTGACGTCATCTGCGAAAATGTAGCACGATAAGGTCTGAGTTCTTGGCAAGTCGTTTCTGTAGAGAAGGAATAGAATCGGTCCTAATACTGAGCCTTGTGGAACTCCGCTAGTCAGCTGAATTGGTGTTGACCTTTTCTCACCAACTGTTACAGAATAATCGTTGTGAGAGAAAGGCGCTTATCCACCTGTGCAACCGTCCTTGAATTCCGAATAATTCTAATTTGGCATACAACAGGCGATGATTCACTGAATCAACAGCCTTGTCGGAATCCAGGTGGCAATTCTCATCTATTTTTGCAGTAACATCCTCCAAGAAGCGCAGCAGGTTTGTTAGACATGAATGTTGCTTAATGAAACCATGCTTTACTTCTGTCATAAGTATGTTCTGCTCCAGATGTTTCACTAGGTGCGTTCTAACTATCTTTTCTAGTACCTTGCATAACACGCTAGTTAATCTAACAGGTCGATAGGTTTTAACATCCGTTTTCGTACCGCGTTTGTGTATAGCTACTACAGGAGCCTTTTTTCCAATCAGCCGGTAGCCTCCCTTCAGCTAGTGATACAGAGTGGTAGTGTAAATTAACAATGGAATCAGATTCGCCGAGCAATGCGCTACACAGCGAACGTTGCTTGTGAATCTAAAGTAGTAGCCCGCCCGAGGCACTGGATATCTGATGAGTCAGTCGCACTGATAGAGAAAAAGCGGCAAATCCCAACCATTCGGAATCAAGGCAGGGTTAGGTGGCGTCTACAACATCACCTCACGAGGAGCCTCAAGAAAGACCGTGAGAACTGGTGGGCAACGATAGCTAGTGAAATGGAAGTAGCAGCTGCATCAAGGAATAATCAATACTGTTCCAACTGATACGCAATACGGGAAGTCGGCGAACCTCAGTTAGTGAAACAATCTGCGACAAACGTGGACAGGCTATTCACAATAGGAAACAACGGCTTGACCGCTGGGCGGAGTACTTCAACGAACAATTCAGCTGGCCAGGCGCTAACCAGGTTATCTCCTCCGATGTAGCTGAGGCTCCGTGGGCAGTGTCANTCATCTGAACCTCCTACTGCCGGAGAAGTTCGTTCTTGCATCCAAGCCCTGAAGAAAGGAAAAGCAGCAGGGCTAGACGGGCTTCCTCTCACTCTTCAATATAGGGGGCAATGACCTTGTAGACTCCATTACTAATGTAATGCTTGACATCTGATTACACGAGCGTATTCCATCATCCTGGGCCGAATCACCAATCGTTCCAGTTTTTAAGAAGGTACTTCGCAATGACTGCGCAAACCACCGTGAAATAAGTTTGATTCCAATCGTCACCAAGTTACTAGCTTCCATTATACTTCGACGTCTGACGCTGTTTAGGGAGACAAACATCCGCGAACAACAAGCAGGATTTCGACCAGGTCGCGGTTGTATCGATCAAATCTTCACTGTGTCAAGTCCTCGAGCTACGCCATACGCACCGTCGACCAACGGTTGTCGTGTTCCTTGACCTAAAAGGAGCCTTCGACTCAGTTGATCGTGAATCTCTTATGGGTTCACTCCTTCGCAAAGGAATGCCGCAGAAGTACGTGAACATACTGAGTTCACTCTACTCGCATACCTCTGATAGCGTAAGGGTCTACGGTGAGCTAAGTAGGTCGTTCGTAACTAGCAGCGGTGTTCGTCAAGGGTGCCCTCTTTCGCCATTCCTGTTCAATTTCGACGAAATACTGGAGAACACACTAAGTGGTCTCCAAAATGTAGGTATTGAATAGGCAGTCGGAGAAAAGCTGTGCGATTTGGAGTACGCTGATGACATCGTTTGCTTGTTCGAATGTATGTAGGATGTATAAAGAGCACTGGACAGATTAGCAAGCTCTGTCGCTCCGTTCGGCATATGCTTTGCACCTTCAAATTGCAAATTGATGCTACAAGACTGGGTGTCGCCGAGTTTTATTCTGAAACTAGACGGTCAGGAATTAGCTGAAGTTGACTGCTTCTGGTACTTAGGTAGCTGCGTGACCAACGACGGTAGCGCATCGAAGGGTATAACCGCCCGCATTTCCAAGGCTCGAGCAGCGTACGCAGGACTAAACATCTGTGGCGGTGACACGTCGTTTCAATAAAGTTGAAAAGTCGCGTATACTGCGCCACTGTACGATCAGTTCTACTTTACGGCTGTAAGACCTTGAATTTGCAGATAGAAGACACCCGTCGTTTAGCTGTGCTTGACAATCGATGCTTACGTAGTCTGGCCCAGGTTGAATGGAGTGAGCGGGTTAGTAGCTTAAAAGTAAGTCGTCGGGTGTTTGGGAATACATCAAACAAGACCTCGCTATCTTATCGAATCCAGCTCAGTAGGCTTCGTTGGTTAGGACACATTTTGCGTATGTCCGACGGTCGCCTACCGCAGCGCGCTTTGTTTGCAGTGGCTGTTACAAGCTGGAGACAGCCACGTGGAGGCCAGCTGATGACGTGGAGACGGAGCATGAAGAAATGCTCAGAGCGATTAGGTAGAGTAGGTGTCTCTCGTCTTCCGGGTTGGGGTCCAAAAGATTCCGAAACCACATGGTTGGAGACACTGAGGGTCATGGCTGCGAACCGACAGCAATGGCGATCATGCTGTCACTTATTAGTCCAGAATGCTTGAACTAGTATGCATGCACAGTTGGGCTGTGTACTCTGTGTGTTGATCATAGAGGCTCGCCTTCTTTTCCCGTCCCTAAAACTAGGCCTAGTCCCTGTCCCCCTTATAGATTCTCACTTATCTTGTACGCATTATGAGTTCGACAGCGGTCAGTGAAGTTCGATTCACTGTATTACGCTGTACAATGATGATGATGATGATGATGAAGTCCTAGCCACCTATTTAGAAAACCCTCCTTCCTTCCTGTCGTTCCCGTATAATCCCAAACGCCTGCTGTTTACAAGACCTATCTTATATCACTCCGCGTTCTACCAACAAGTTCAAACAATCAGAAGTTCCGGGATTTTTGAAGCCAAGATTTCCTTTTCACTTAGCTGCGTTCAATGTCCGTACACTATCAGATCGGTTAATAAGCTGCCTTAGCTAGAACCCTTAAAATTTTTAATTTAAATGTATACTGCGTCCCCGAAACACATACAAGACCCCACTTCCATTTTCTCCCTGCGTTCTCCCAAGCCAACCTCATCCTCACGCTTCACCCTTCGTGTATCAGGTGATTCGGCGTCCGAAGCTCGCGGTGTTGTTGGTGTCTGGATTGCCCAGAGTAACAAGGCTGAACGCTCGCTTCTTGACTGAATTCCAGTCAGTTACCGACTGTGCGCCGTACGTCTCAACGGTTCAGCGCGGCTCAATAGCTTCAGAACGAATCGTCGATGCTCATTCGTCGTGTCGGTGTATGTACCGACTGATTGCAGTACACCTGAAATCAAGGATGAATTCTACAAGGACCTTGCTGGATTACTCCAAAGCGTTCGATCAATGGACGTGGTAATCGCTGGAGACTTCAATGCCCAAGTACGATCCATTGACGAATCAGAAAGGTTACTTGGTGGACCACATGCAATCCCAGCCCACCAGACCGACAACGGCGATCGCCTACTTCAACTCTGTGTGGACCACGGATTGTTCCTGTCAAGCACCAACTTCTCGCATAAGAAATGCCATCGACTTGGATGAAAACCCCTCTTCACAGCGCTGGACCCAAATCGACCACATCGCCATCAGTTACCGCTGGAGGGGATCGATTCAAGAATGCCGTTCTTACTGATCAACACCTGTGGATACGAACCATCCGTCAACCTTCCTGTTTTCCTCCTATTGTTCACCCAAATGGGCAGCCAAACGACAGCAACTAAAAGCGTCGCACCGAAATGCATGCTTAATGGTTGTTTAAATTGAAACTGAAGACAGAAACATTTTTTGTCAAATAAGTCCTCTGTTCACGATGTGATCTGTCGCCTTTCTGCTACATGCATAAATTGACCGATTCACGCCATTCTTCTGTCCAAGCTAAGATCTGGCACGAGAGTATGCAAACCCTAACCAACGGACTGGGTCTCGTAGGTCCCGTTAGGCTCCCTGGATGGAGACCTCGGGATGATCGTAACCTGTGGTTATAGACACTGAGTAATATGGATGAGTGGCGTTCTTGCATCTCAATTTCTTTACAACATTAATCCACTGAAATTCCTAATTGTCTCTTCGATTTTGCTTTCAACCTTCCTGTCTTTTCTACTGTTCAAACGGGTAGTCAAAAGACAGCAACCAAAACAGGTGCACGAAAGTGCATGGTTAATGGTTGTTCAAAGTGAACTGGAACCATTAGGGCATCCGAGGGCGAAGAAATGCATTGTTTGTTCTCATTTCGTACACCAGAATCAGCCGTTGTTTTGATTGATATTTGGACAGCTTAGTTGACCAACGTCCAGTGTTCTTTGAGTCCGTCGGCTGCTGGTTGAACTGAAAGTGATTAGTGAGTTTCGTTTCGAAAGCCGATTTGCAACTACCGCTTACATTGTACTGTGGATATCCATTTCCAGTGGCTTTTCTGTCGTTGTTTACTTGGTGTAGGGAAAACCCGGATTATGACAACGCGTGGTGCGTGTCCATGGGTGTTGATCAGTAAACGCGACAGTCTTCGATGAATCCTTGCCAGGGGTAGCTGATGCCGTGATCGATTTGACCTGATCGCTCTGAAAATACTTTTGTAATGAATGCCAACACAATCAATCGATTACGGTTGTGCAGAAGGCGTTTATTCAGCAAGCAACTTGACAAGGAACTGAAGAGGGGAATGCTGGTACACCATAGAAAACGGATTGCAAAATGGTGTAAAACAGATACAAACGGGTAAACCGGTCATTCTCCCCCGCTTGTTTCTGTTCAACACTCGAACCAAACGTCTTCATGCTTTCCTAGATCTGAGGTTACAGGAGTGAACCGGCTTTTCTTTTATTCCGATAAAGGAGTTTTTTAGATGGTAGACAGTATACAGTTAGCATGTTACTGTGGGGGTGGTGGTTAGCTAGGTAGGGCTCTTCTAATAAATCACAACTGATTTCCGATATTGTTTCAGGAAGTAAGATGACAAAGCGAAACTGTCTGTTCTCGGCCACCTGACAGACGGACGTAAGCATATTTAGCATTATACTCGATAATTTGATCTCCATCGACGAATGGATCATACTTACGTGATCGAATCAGACGGCGTATCAATACCGCGCCTGATCTCATCAACCAATCTGACTGTGACACTCCAATCGTCTACTTACGGTAATAGGAAACAGTCTCTCAAGCGGATTCGTGTTTGTTGCCGTACGTAAAAAAGGACAAATGTAGTGGAGAGCATCCGGTAGTACGTATTCACACTGGCTGGTAGTGAGGTTTTGTGACTTGACTGAGAGCATAGTTTTTTGCCGGAGTGTCCCGTTCAGTTCCTCCACCTGATCATTCGACTGTGGGTTGTAGATAATCGTTCTGCTAGTGGCTATACCTTTGTTGTGAAGTAAAGTTCCTAATTCTCCTAACAGGATAGACGAACTCCAGTCGGAGCATACGTAAGGTAGTAGACTGAAAATGGAGAATAGTTGGATGATGCACTGGATAACCGTGGATGAGGTCGAGTCCGGTTCAACACCATTTCTAACCTATCGGGACCTTGTGTGGTTCACCACTCCAAGTCCCGGGGCTTAGGTTATCAGTTTCTATCACTGAACAGCAGGTTTTCGTGACTATGGGGCTTTCCCCGTCTGATGTTCATCACACGAAAGTGTGTAATAAAAAAATTGGAATCCAAAATTAGAGCAACAGAGTCGAAGTTTACGATTTTTCGTGCGAACTCAATTTTTCGTATTCGTATTCTCTCTCAGTACTGTCTATCGTTCCCACGCGGTTTCAGTTTTTTAAGTTTATAAAACCACTAACCATGCACTTCTATCCGTCGGTTTTGACTACTGTCTTTCGGTTAACCATTTGGATGAAGCAGCCGGAGAAAAACAGGAAGGTTAAAGCCGAGTCGAAGAGAAAATGGAGAATTTCAGTAGACTAAGGTTACGAAGAAATTGAGAAATTGCATGAACGCCGTTTACGACATTCAGACGTACAAACGACGCGGTTGATGGACCTTTTCCTCTCTATGTTCACCAAACTTTCTCTGTGTTTTTTATGCTCGTCATTTGTAAACTTCGTTTTCTCTAACGAGAAACTTTTCTTTTTTTTCAGTATAGCGTAAAGTATAAACACGAAAAAGGTAAGCTTCATTAGCTGTCTATTTGATCGTGGCGCGTTTGTGAAGCATTTTTCATCACTGTTACCATCTGTTTATCACGGTTCGTATTCTTTTGAACAATTTTGACCAATTTTATTATTTTTTTTGCAATGCTCCAGCCCACGATGAGGGCATATGGTGTTGTGCCTGGGGCAAACATGAAATCAACGGAATTGAATATATAGTGACCGGTGCGCTGGACAATGGACTGAAAGTGTGGAAATGGTAAATCCGCTTGCCTTGATCTCATCTTGTTTTGGTGCTGGCCTCAATGAGACATTTAATCTCTATCCTGTCCAGAGGATTTTTGTATTTATGCGGATGTTCTGAACGTTCTGTTAAAACCATATATTTCACTTTATTTGGATATTTGCGACTTAACACATGGATCGTATAAATGCTAACTCTGATTCTTCCTTAGTTTTCTGACATGAACACTGAGAGTACCGTGTTAGATGACACATTTCGTATCACTGCACCGTTTTCTTCCCATCACAGGGTTGACGATCACTTGGAGTTTCTCCATTCCTGTGAAGGTCATCGACTGGGTGTAATATCGGTCGATATCAATTCCAACGGTACCATGGCTGCGTCGAGCAGTCAAGATAATCAGGTACGTTGAACCTGGGTGAATTAAGTGTTGAGCTAGAAATCGGCTCATAAGGTGATTTGAATAGAGAAGTCAGAAACATGAGTTTGCACAATTTATCCGCGATCATTTCGCTGCATCTGTACACGGGTTTACTTCTGTCAAGATGATTTTAAATTCAGTGAGATAACCAACTTAAGATGAAGGCATGATTTCTAATCGCAACGGACAACCCACTCACCAGATGGTTAACGTGCTGTGACCGTTTCCATGTGCGATCGGATTTGTGGATATATATATATATATGTCTATAT
>UZAN01055377.1:0-14567 GCA_900618425.1 Echinostoma caproni | reverse complement strand
ACAGGTGGCCTTGTGAGACCAAGCTTCGTTTGGCCTATACCCGTTGACCTTCCAGGCATGGTTAGATCTGCAGATTTTATTTGTAGTTCAACCCTTGTTGCGTTGATATCCTTTATTGATTGTCTCTTATTCCTTGAAAAAGAAATGCAAATCTGTTCGTGTATGTTTCGTTGATTATAGTGATTCCTTTTAATTTTTGATAGATTCAAAGTTCTTTACACGTTTTCTGACAAAAGCATTCAGTTGGAGCTTACCAATCTGTTACCTTATTCCTTCACCCATCGATTACAATTTACTAACTAAAGGGGTCGTAGCTCTTTACGTTTACCCCCCACTCAAGGAGCTTGGAGCAGTATCTGTAAAGATTGGTGTTAATAGATATATATATATATGTATATATATATATATATATATATATATATATATATATATATATATATTTGAGGAGCTATTCCCACTCCCTTATTGTTCACAATCCATATTTCTTCAGTGCCTGCTTTTGATGATTGTTTGCTCATTAAGTATACCGATGATGTTGTGCATGGCATGCAGTTTTCTAATTCCTCCGTGTACCCCAAACTAGTGCAGAATATTTAACTGCTCACCGGCTGTTCTTCACAGCACAATCTTAGAATGAATCCTCTCAGTCTAATGGTGTCTTATTTTCTTTTCTCTGAAGGGTGATCAATATATTGATGTGGTGAATTCTTGTCAGCATGTCATTATCAATGGTTAACAAGTTTCCAGATCATTCACCGTCAAATATCTTGGAGTCGCCATTTCCCGCAATCTTTCTTGGTCACCTCATGTCATCGAGACATTTCAAAAAGTCGGAAAACTCACCTTTACATTATCCGTTTGAAAATGCTATCTACTCCAACTCACTTAACGCTGCGTTTTGTTTTCTCTTGTACCGTTCCCCACTGACTTTATGCATCCCCAGTTATCTTTCCGGGTCTTTCAATTGAAGACTTCAAACTCATAGGCAAATCCATCAAACACGTATGTCGATACAGCGGCATATCTCGTGAGTATTTTGTGCAGTTTATTATTTTACAACACCTTAGGGCTTAACAGAAACTTTCTACCTGAGTACTACTTGACCCATCTCACCCACTGTACTCTCATCTTAGTCAATGTATCTCCACATCTAACACTCGCTCTATGTTTAATCATATTACAGCACGCACCATAGCATACAAGTCTTCTGTACTTGCCACGGTTTCTTTCCAATGCTGATCTTGTCATTGGGTCTCTTAAACAAAATCTTTGCTAAATTTCCCTTATTTATTTGTATATGTAGCGTGAAGTGATTTTGTGAACTACCGTCCAGTTAAACTTCCTGTTGTGCTGTCACTAGTTATGGAATCGATTGTTGCTGATTCTCTGATGGAGCATTTCGAGAAGTACAACATACTTTCGCAGGCGCAACACGGGTTTCAAAAAAAAATACTCGTGCACCACAAACCTGTTACTTGCACGAGATGAATGGACAAGATCAGTCGACGTGGAGGAAGTAGATGTAGTCTACTTAGACTTCTCTAAAGCTTTTGAAAGGATTAACCACCATATTTTACTGCGAAAGCTCCATATTACGCTGTCTGAGGACTGCTACTGGACTGGATTGAGGAATTTATTCGACAACGTACCGTATCGGTTCGAATGAATGGTTCCGATTGAGGTTGTCCCTGGAGTTCCACAAGGATCCGTACCTTTTCTCAGCATTCATAAACGACCCACCAGATGTCCTTGGAGAAAAGGTATTATTATTCGCTGATGACTCCAAAACATGGAAGACGGTAGAATATCCTGAAGATTATGAAGCCTTGCAGGAAACTCTCGACGCAGCCTATCGATGGTCCATCATTAATGACATCGAATTCAACGTTGAAAAATGCAAGGTTGTATCGTTACGTTACAGGTGTCGCTTTCCATACTTACTTGGAACTCAGCCATTACCGCAATCTCCATACAAAAAGGATCTGGAAGTTGTTGTTCATGAGGATCTTGGATGCTCCACATATTGCGCAAGAGCGTCATCAAAGGCCATTAAACACGGTGGATTGCTAAAACGTTTTTTTGGGATCATTCGAAGCAGACTTATTGCCCCGTTCACTATCAGCATAGATTAGACCACACACCTAGTGTGCAATACAGGCTTGGAATCCATGGCTGATTCGCGACCAAAATGCACTCGAACGTCCACATGGAACAGCAGTCATAATGGTCAAAGGGTTACAATCTAAGATCTATTGTGAAAGTCAGCGAATTCTCGGACTCTATTCGTCTGAATATTGTCTAATACGGGGAGACATGATCCTCGTATATCAAATACTACATCAATCTAACCACCCGTGTAGTGCTCTACCAAAACTATCCAGGAATACTCATCTGAGAGGACGAACTTTTAAACTTTTGCTCCAAAAGAGTCGGCTTGATCGCAGACGTCACTCCTTCAGCCTCAGAGTTTGTAACACCTGGAACTCTCTTCCACCTCAAGTTGTTTGCTCACCAACCCTCGATTTATTCAAATCATGGCTGGATGCATCGTATCACCTAAATTTCAAGCACCCGTGAATGAACGTTATAATTTCCTATTTAGTTGTACTACCAACCGAACCCAGTGTGTTCAGGTTCTATGGGATTCAAAAAGCATCAGCTTTGTAATTGACCTGTAGTAAAAATTTGAATTTGGCTAAGCCGCAGATCTCACATGGTGCTGGCGTGTGCTTTTAACGCGCATGTTGGAAAACTGAGCCCAACCGAAGTCTGTTTAGGAGGGGAGCACTTCGCTCTGTCGGCCCAATGGAAAAATAGCGGTAAAAGCAGCTCTCGTCGAACGGATACATGGTGTTCTAGTTCCGCTGATACACTAACTCAAATCGATCACATAGCAGTACGCTACCATTGATGTGGTTCAGTGCAAAATAGCAGATCCTACTGGATCAGCTGCCTTGAGTCCGACTATGCACTAGTTCTGATGCGCTTCACTCTCAGACTCCGCAGTCATCGGCAGAATTTGACTCCTGACTTAGCTCATCATCGTCTGTGTGGTCCATCGGTCTGCGCACGCTATAAGGAAAAGCTGGGACAGGAGCTAGGAGAAAAGCCACATACCGAAGTAGGATCAAATCAGATTTGCAATACATTCAGCAGCAAATTTTGCTTGTGGGACCGAGCCCGAAGTTCGCAGAGGACACTGGATCTCTCAGCAGTCAGTAATCCTAATGGATCAAAAGCGAAAAATCCCGATCTGCCAGATCTAGCACAGGAGCCAGTGACGCCTGCAAAGTCAGCTCAGGAAATGCCTTAAGAAATAGTGAAAACACTGGTGGCCAAAATAGCTAGTCAAATGGAAGTAACTTCTGCATTAGGGAATAGTCAATGACTATTTCACCTGATACGCATCACCGGAGGTCGTCGCAAAATGATCAGTGGGACAAGTTGCGATAAAATTTGACAGAATGCGCATAATAAGGAAGAACGACTTGATCCATTGGTAGAGCATTTTGGTGAACAGATCAGTCGGCTTTTGCTATTGCGGTTATTCCGGTGAGTGTATCGAAAACTCCATGGGTGGTAACATGTGAGCCTTCAACAGAATTAGACGTATGAAGTTGTATTCAATCATTAACGTAAGGGAAGATTGTGGGGCCTGATGAGTTTTTCTTCATTCTTTTCAGGTTGGATGCAGGCTCTCCTATCAACTCAATTACTACATTACTTCGCAGCATTTGGTCGGAGTAGCGTATTCCTTCGTCCTTGGGTGAATCGTAGATCGTCCCGATCTTCAAGAATGGATCACACAATGACTGCGCGAAGCACCGCAGGATTAGTTTAGTTCCGATAACCACAAAATTGTCGATTTCTGTGATACTTCGCCACCTGACACCCATAAAGGAGATGAATATTCGCGAACGGCAAGCAGGATTCCGACCAGGTAGCGGTTACGTCAACCAAATATTCACTCCGCTTCGATTCCTCGAATGGCACCACACCCATCGTCGATCAACAATCGCAGTGGTCCTTGACTTGGAAGGAACTTTGAATTCAGTTGACCGAAAATTCCTGATAGATGCACTGCTTCGCAAAGAAATGCCGCAGAAGTGTGTAAACCTGTTGCGATCACTGTACCTGCATACTTCTGGTAGCGTAAGGGTCTACGATGGGCTAGGAACATCGTTCAAAACCAGCAGTGGTGTTCATCAAAGATGCCCTCTTTCGCCATTCCTGTTCACCTTCGTCAAACACGAAATACTGGAGAATGCAATAAGTGGTCTCTGAAAGTTAATATTTTATGGGATGCTGGAGAAAAGCTGTGCGATTTAGAGTACGCTGGCGACATTGTCTTTCTGGAAAGAGGATGCTCAAAGCGACCTTGACAGACTTCCTTGTTCTGTAACTCTGTTTGGTATGTATTTTGCACCTCCAAAGTACAAAGTGCCGCTACGAAACTGGTTGTTCTCTACCCCGGCTCTGATACTTGATGGTCAAGAATTAGCTATAAGTGGAATGTTTCTACTGCTCAGATGATGATGTGACAAATGACGGATGTGAGAATGAAGTCAATGATGCGGAGCGGTCACCAACGTCCTCGGGGATGCGTGTGGGGAGGTCAAACAGTTGCTCATCCCAAAATCCCAAGTTTCGTGTTCCATAATCCATGTGTTTGAGGAATGCGACAGCCATTCATTTTTGTAGGAGTTACAATCTCGAACGATTCTCATTTGGTTGTTGAGATCTGTTGTAATCAATGTGACAATGTTAGAAAATGAAATATCATAAATTGAAGGATCTATGGTGGCAGTTTGATCGAGGCTGTTGTGGCTGACGGTTTTTGGATTCATCGATTCAACTGGTTAGGTTTTTTCGAATTATTGCTGCTACACCATTGAGTCCATATATGAATACAACCATGCATTGATAGCTACATCACAATTCCTCTGATTCAAGTTCTTTCAAATGAAACAATGTCTTCTTGTGTAACATTTGGGTTGTAATTTTATTTAATTGCCAATATCAATTTACGATGTTAGATATAAAACGCAAAATAATAAACATTTAATCTGAAAACGCATCTAAGATTTTGGTTGTGCCATCCCTTAAAAGTTTTCAAACTCAATTGACGAGCCTGAACAAAAAAATAGGATTATTTGAACAAGCTCACTTTAATTGAAATGAAAGGTCACCAGCAAAAAAGACAGGGATAATCGGTCGTTTTTTGCATAGGACTGTGACTGAACTGAAGGAACAATGGGAATAAAGGAGGTGAATCTCTTTGCATATAAGTGATGATAAGGAAATCAAGGAAATTCAAAAACAAACGAAAAAATTAGGTTGTTGGTAAGTGATTGCCGGTAAAGTGAAGTTTGTTTCACTGTATTTCGTCATACGATGAGGATGATGACTACGGACCATGTTACGCAATAAGGGGATGAAACGGATTCACCTGCGTTGTACATCATCAACAATACACCAAGAAGAAAATTGGTCTTCACTCGGGGCAGATTCGCGGCACTCGGGCGGAATTTACTTAGAATCCAGTCAAGATAGGACAATTTTAGCCTGACCGTCTAAGCTGTTCACACGAAAATCGCAGGTCATCAAACATTCGAAGACTATCTAATGATGACCTCTCCTCACAAATATTTTAACTTGCAATCTCGCTTCACTGAATCACGATATCTTCACGGAAATTCGGTTCTTGGGCAATTCCTAATAAGCAATAATAATTATAGCTAGATATCAAATGTTCACTAAGTACGGCTGCTGTGTTTGAAATTTGCAACGGTCTTATCGAATGAACCCAGCAGCTTTGACAATTATTGGATTCAAAGCTGAATATATTTAAGAAAACTGAAGCAAGCCTTTTCCGAAATCGATTCCAACAGAAACGACCATACTGCAACACTGCACGATTTATGCCCAGGACGATTTCCCCGCACCTAAACATGATGGATACTGCAGAAAACAATGTTGATATAGAGCTTTAGCATGGCCAAACAATAAAGTAAAACACGTTAAAACAGACAAGCATAAAAGGGGAAGAGTAAAAGGACTGTCACCAGGGTAAGGAAAAAATAACTAAGTTCTTTTCTGTGACACAAAAGGAACTGCGATCGGTTGATAACAATCGCTTCTGCAAACCTTAACACATTAGAACCAGTCCATAGACCAATAGTGAAACATACTTTCAAGGACAGCTTTGAATTAGTCGACCTTTGGACAAGATCAACGTTGAAGGACAATGCATGGCATTATTCCATTCCCAATCCCTATTCATTAATGTGCTTGAAGTCGTAAAAATCACTTGCGATCATTTAGAGAATGAACAGATCGGAGTGAGTCTACCAGTGNTCAACCCTTGAGTGTCTATTTTTAGACTGCACAACCATCGTGTCTTTCACTTTTCAAGGAAATGCGTATAGGCAATTGATGGTATCGATACGGGCAGCCCGTTAGGCCCAGTCCTGGCAGGCCTGTTTATGGCGCATCTTGAACAAAAGACAAATAACATTCTGGAATGTGCCATCCTGTAAAAAGGATACATCGACGACACCCTTGTTATAACATAAAGCCTAGAAGAAACCACAGTAATTCTGGATAAACTTAAGAGATCACGTCAAAATATTCGGTTCGCAATACAGTCCGAAGCCATCAACACACCAAATTTCCTTGACATTAGCATGAGGAGCAGAGAGGATAGAACAACTGCTGGATCCGTTTACTAAAAAGAGACGTGAAAAGATTAGTTTTTGCACTTCGAGGGCTTCATGACCCTGAAGTATAAATGTGGTCCTGCTCCGACTTTATTAGACAGAGCGAGACAGATCTGCTTGGAAGACAAAATTTTCCTAGACAGTTATTAGCTTGGCTTGCCGATTACTTCTTCGGAACTCAGTGTACCAGTTTAGGTCGGAAGAAATCCAAACCGTTGTTGAACAGTTCTGAAGTACTCCAAGGTGCAGTTCTTTCCCCATACTTATTTTCTACGTATATTATTGACTTGTCTGCTAGCGTCCCAACCTCTCTCTTCAGATATGCTGACGATGTGGTTTTGTGTCAGGCCATGTCAAACTCTTTTGGTCTTTCACAATTTTCTGACAACTTGGATAACGTTCAACGGCTTTCCACCACATCTGGCCTACCTCTTAATACCTTCTAATGTTTCGAATGCCTCATCATCATCATGCTCTTCTTTCCCAACTGAACCGGTATCGATTGGCTCTGGACCGGTATCCCGGGTTAACGGTATTAAGTACCTGGGCGTTTTCATCGATAGTAATCTTCACTGGACCTCTCACATTCAACATAACGTCAGTAAGCTTCGACGACTTTCTTTCCATATTGGTTAACTTCGTCAGTTTCATATTCAATAATCAATTATCTAAAAATTTGTGTATCAGTGTGTTTTACCCGTTTTACTTTATTGTTCACCTGGTACTTTTTTCATCTCCTAAAGAACGATTTTAAACTGCTTCGACGTGGACCGACCATCATTAGCCGTGTCTCTACAGTCCCGCTGACCTATGCAAACGTCATTTAAATGCATGTGAAAAGTTTGCATATAAAATTCTCATCGACTCCACACATTCGCTACAGGCAGATCTAATTTCCTGTTATTTCCATCCTTCAACGAGATCCCAATATCGTTGTGTTCCCTCTCGAATAAAAATATATTTCAACTCAACAGTACCTTCATTCGCACGTACTCTAGTTACCTAAGAATAGGTTTTCACAGACCTTGACAAGCTTTTGGGATTTAAATCTCTTTTTTTCATCATTAATATCATTATTATTATTTTTTCCTTCGCTCCAACCTGTATATTTCTGAATGAAATTTAGGCTTCATGCCTACAGAAGTTACTAAAATACAATACAATATAAAACCCTCGGGGAAATGTTAGCAGAAAACGATTCAGCGGAAGTGCAACAAACCAAGAAAGAAAGTTATATCAGCTCTAAAGTTTTGGTTCACGTTGTGCCTTCAATTCAAAGGTGATGACGTAAACTGTTTACTCAGAAAACGACTGAGATCGACAATCGATTAAACCTCAAATGCAGTTGACCCCCTAATAGTTTATGGGATAACTAGAATACTCACCTCCGGCAAAAGAATGTCTGCCTCTGTAGACTAACTCTAATCTGATCTACCGATCCCAATGTAAGAGCAGAGCAACCTACGCGGGCAAAACAGAGCGACAATTATGTAACCGAATTGTTGAACATATTCCAAATTGGGTCAAAATTCAGATGACGCAATCGAGGTCAAGTCAGCGGCATAGGAACAACGGTTGAAGCTACAAGATTCGGTCATCAGCCGTGGCTAAGCCTGTTTTGATGACGCAACACCAGATTGACCGAAGCACGCCGCTTCGGATTATCTACAAGTCACGAACAGCAGGATTGCTAAGATGTGCAGAATCGATTGCTATCGATCGACGACCCCCCGCCCTCCTCTTGGGTCAACAAAACGGACTTTAAGCTATGATAGGACCTTTTCTGTCCATCCGATTTGCTGTTCTCTACATTGCAGATGCGTATAACGGTCAATAAATTACAACAAATATTACAGCCACCTATCGTGGTTTGTAGGGAAGAAAATGATAGCCGGGACTTGCACCAGTTTGTCAGGCAAACGGGTTTTGTAAAATTTCTTCAAACGGTGAACTTTTGCACACAAAAACACTAGAAAACGGGAATTTAAAAGCCACTGTTTGGTTATAAACTTGGAGAATCGAATGAAGGAACGCGGTGGATGTACAGTAATGAACCGAGCTACAGTCATTTCATCCCCTATCATAGCAAACGATCGTGCGCCCTAAACCTCGATCATGTGGATGAATAGCACCGATTCATTTGTATGGTAACCCACAGGAACACTAGTGGTTGCTATGGTTTTCTCTCTGATCACTCCGCTAATAAGCTTGAACGGAAATCCAGCAATTATCGATATCAACTCAGTATAGATTGTAGATATAGTCCCCGTTTCGTGATATTTCAAAATTGAATGATCCTTTTAATGATGGAAAAAGATCTTAGTCCAGGGAACCTGGATGCACTCTGGAATCCTCCATCCCCTTCTGATTAAAACAAATAGACAGCATAAACACAGAAGAACGTTTGAGAAGCATATTTACACTGTTTTATTACAAAAGTAACCGGAATACCGAAAGTTCAATCAATTATTTTGCCCTGCGGCAATGTGCATGCCATCAGCTCTCACCGAATAGCACAGAGGAAAATATCAGTCTTCAAATTTGTATGAACAGACATCGGTAGAAAGAGAACCGCCGAAATAGGCACCACGTTTCTTCTTTGTCTTTTCGTGTTTGAAAGTTTTTCCTTGAGTAAACCGGAAATCACGATTGGCACGTTCGCCCCACGAACCTTGTGCTTTTGGCTGCAATGGTAGACAAGAATGGCAACCGCCAATATATGATAGAGTTGGTTGCAATATATCTTCTGATAGGCAAAACAAACTCAAGTGGGTCCGTTCGAATAATGTGATTTTGATGGTTGTTGGTCGCATCATAAACTAGATTGCATGAACGAACTGATACCTTGCATATGACAGAAACAGTACGAAATTCACACAAACCAATACTCGGTATCGAAGAAAATAATACTAATGATAGGACAACTTGATATATATATATATATATATATCACTGATTCTCCAATGGACTGGCTCTGAAAGAGCTGTCTATCCAATGGTCACCCGGTGTTGCAAACAAGGTTGTGACGAAAATACACTTCACAAACTCAAGTGGGTCCGTTCGAATAATGTGATTTTGATGGTTGTTGGTCGCATCATAAACTAGATTGCATGAACGAACTGATACCTTGCATATGACAGAAACAGTACGAAATTCACACAAACCAATACTCGGTATCGAAGAAAATAATACTAATGATAGGACAACTTGATATATATATATATATATATATCACTGATTCTCCAATGGACTGGCTCTGAAAGAGCTGTCTATCCAATGGTCACCCGGTGTTGCAAACAAGGTTGTGACGAAAATACACTTCNAAAGGATTACCGGATAGACATGCCTGACGAGCGGCAAGAATCATGAAACCGGTGTGCTTCCAGGGGAATTTTGTCCAGTCATTTACATACTACTTACTGTAATATATATATATATATACCTTTTATTATGCATTCTGATGTGCAGCATGTAAATGACGTTTAAAACGGATAACTTCCAACGGTATGTCAAACAAATCACGGGTTAGCAATCTATATGAGCATGTCGCCGGGTGCAAGACAAGGAGAAATGCTACAATTTTGAGTAAACAAGAGTTGGGCCATGTGGGGGCGGTAATCCGCTCAAAAACCCAAAACAAGGAACGCGATAACTTATTGAGTGAAAATCCATCCACTAACTGTCATCCTCAATCGGAACGAGATTGGTACAAGGATCAAACTCTCCTGGAATTTTTTAACTGTGTTATGAGTGGCGTACAGAACTCGAGCATCGGCTTACTTTTATTACTGGAATCCATGAGAAGCTGGGCTGCGGATGGTCACTGCATAGTGAGACTTCAATGCACCACACATGGAATGGGTTTCCAATTGTTTCACCAGGACTGCTGATCGCTTCTCTCGGGACCTTCATCTAATGGTTTGTGAGTTTGCCCTTCATCAAAGTGTTCAGGAAACCAACCGCAGTTTAGGTCAACAATCGTCCACTTTCAAACTAGTGTTAACCCCTCGTGCCTCGGACGTAGAATGAATCGAGTTCCTTTCACATTGCGGTGTCAGTGATCGTACTCTCTGGAGATGTTTCCCGCTGCCTTGCGGGCCAGACTTATGAGTCATAGGTTCGGTTAGGGTTCCCAATGAAAAATCCTTCGCCAGCATGGGCTACCGAGAAACATGCCGTGAACCAGTCTTCGGTACCCAATTGGAAAACCATCTTTCCCATCTGTCTAGTTCTTCTACTCGATCCTCAATAATCCCAGGTGCCTCCTGTTTACGAGATCCATCGGATATCACTCAGCGTTCAACTGATGGGGCCAACCAATCAGAAGGTAGCAGATTTTGGAAACCGAAATTCCTTTTTCACTTAGCTGCACTTAATGTCCGCACACTCTATCAAATCGGTCAACAAGCTACCCTAGCTAGAACCCTTGAAACCTTCCATTTAGATGTATGTTTTCTCCGAAACAAGCATACAAGATCCTACTCATCTCTCTCCGTTCTCAAGATCCAGCCTCATCCTCACGCTTCACTCTCTGTGTCAGGCGATTCGGCATCCGAAGCTCGCGGTGTTGCTGGGCTCCGTGTGGGAGAGGGAAGAGGTTCCCACAGAAAGGTATGAATTCGTGATCATACCGATTTAAAAGAAAGGTGATAGATCCTTTCGCGAAAACCACAGTCTCTATCAAGCTGCTCTACGTTAATCGCTACTGAACAACCGCGTGTCCCAGTTGATTTTTATCTTTGACAACGCGTCCGTTCATCGGAGAGATTTGGGTGCGCAGTTACATACCAACCACCAAATTCGATTCCTTCCACCATACAGTTCCTTTTTAACCTACTGAACGAGGTCTTCAGTAAATTCAAACAGGTGAGCGTTTTTAATTCCTTAACTCACTTATTCTTTAGCACATTAAAATCTGGTTCACTGAAAACGCTGAAGCCATTCGAGAAGTGTCAAAAGGTTTCACGATACGGGCACATCATTTAGACCTACTCCAATCAATTTGCGGCATTTGATATCATTACTACAATCAACTGCGTTGCATACGATCACCACACCTCATTTCTTAGCCAAGCTTTGCAATATCGAAATATGTAAAAAAAATATTTTTTTGCAACATTCGATGACCTCAAAATTCTCCGATACCTTTTGATCTGACTCGCCTACAGCGATATGACTTAAGTTTGTGTATCAAGGCTAAAGAACTACGGGTCGTGGCTAAAGCATTCCGGGTTAAGGCTAAAGGATCGCAGTTTTGGCTCAAGATTGGTTGGAAAAGGTGTAGTTTGTCCTTGCCCTACTGACATAGTTCTTTTACCCTTCCCCCCTGTTTTAATACATTTTACTTTTCCATTTTGTCATGTTAAAGCTCTATATAAAGACAGTGTTTTCTGCAGTATGCATCATGTTTAGATGCAGGGAAATTGTCATAGACATAAATTGTGCAATATTGTGGTATGGCCTTTTTTCTGAATGTATTTGCAACGGCCACCATCAAATGTGTCAGTGGTTGCCGTTACTATTCGAGTGGGTACAGCAACAGACAGTACATGAAAATTGCATAACTGTCTACTGACACCAACATTCAGAAGATTTCACTCGTATTCTGTAAAACACTTGAACACTGCTCAATGTTCGTGCATGTCTAAACAAATGCAGAACTTTTGACCCATAACAGGGTCTACGAGCTGAACTGAATCAGTGTACCAATATCAGGTCCGTTGATCACCTTTCCCCAGAGGGGTTCAGTGTAAATCGGGACACCGTCGATGGATGCTCAGAAGTGCGCCACGGGGAAACAGATTTGTATTGTTCAGACTAACGCATCACCTAACGATAAACCTCTTCTGGTCTAGAGTTCAAGATTTCATTATTTTGAGCCAAACCCCAACTTCATCTGTTTTGTTCCGGAAACTCATTCTACCTGATCAAACCGTACAAATCACCTCTGATATACGAGCTTACACAAAGAAATCATTCTCGTTTCATGTCCCCACTGAGTGTGGTTCTCAGGGGATTCTGCGGTTTATGGGGTATTCGAGGTGATACCAGTCTAATCTGAGATTTTATTGGACAAATCAGGAGTAGTCCATATAATTTTAGGGGCAACGTTAATTAGTTTAATTAACATTGCCTCTAAACTTCCAGTCGTAATCATACTCCTTCGATTATCCGCCGCAAGTGAACAGTGTACGCGTGAGAACCAGGCTAGTTTTATACCTGGGCGAGGTTGTAACGATCACATCTTCACTCTCCGTCAAATTCTAGAACAAAGAAACTTCTTTGGTGAACCATCTCTGTTTTCCTCAATTTAAACGCCGCTTTCGACTCAGCCGGCTGATCTAAACTCTGGCGATGCCTCCCTCTAAAGGGTGCGTCCGAGCAGTTTATTTCAATATTACAATCCCTCTTTACAAATAGCCGGAGCCGAGTCCGAGCTCACGGCACTTTTTCGATCGAGTTCACCACGAAAAGTGGTGTTTAACAGGGTTGCCCTATCTCTCCATCTCTATTTAACTTCGTGATAGATTTAATTCTTGAAACAGCCCTGTCCCCGTGCGAGGATAGAGATATCGATTTACTTCCAGGTGGCAGACCGTCTGATCTAGAGTATACAGACGACATTCTGCTACTAAGTGAAGATTCAGGTAGGTAGCAAGCTTTTCTGGATAATCTAAGTGCTAGTGTAGCCATGTTCGGCATGAGCTTAGCTTCTTCAAAGTGTAAAGTATTCGTACAAGATTGGGTTGGCCCAGAACCCAGTCTCNCCCTCACTGGGGAAGTTGTAGAGAAAGCAGACGAATTTTGCTACCGGGGCAGCTATAGCTCACCTGAAGGACGCGTCACGCATGAAGCATGTGTATGAAAATTCTAACCAGGAGACTAGGTCACATAGGCCCTGTTAGGCTCCCTGGCTGGGGACCCCGAGATGATGGTCACCGACGATTAGAGACGCTGAGTGATATTGATGGGTATCGCAAACAGCGACCCGCGTGCATCCACTTGTTATTCCCCTAACATCACTCCACACGAATCTCGCAGTTACTGTTTGATATTGCTGTGAACATTCCAGTCTTCATTCTGCTCTTTTATCCGGAAATAACTCAGAAAAACATGCTGTTCATCGCGATCATCAGTGAACACACTTAACATAAGAAAGAGTATGATCTGCGGTGCATTCTTCAAACCCGTGCAGACAGCTAGTACTAAACATACGCGCAGTACAACAATGCCACCCCTTAAATAAAAACCAAAGAATCAAACACCAGCAATTAGGTTGAACGATCGAATTGTTCGAAAACACCGGGTTGAGATAAGGGAATACACTGAACAATCATTGTGAGGATTTCCGTAAAAACGACTTAAAAAAATTCACTACTATAACTCAGCCACGAACTTCAAAGCACCATAAAAGTGTATGGCGATTGAAACATCAACAAACCTTGGCATCGAAAGAATTGTCAGCCAGACGAGGATCCAACCTCACGGAATCTTCGGTAACACGACGAAACGGAACGGAATTTCGGCGACCATCACCGGAATTACCCTTATTCCTTTTTAACGGTGGTTCTTCAACACCATTATCAACAATGGCAGAGAACGGAGCGGAAGCACGACGTCTGCATGGAACCATTCCAAGAGCGACTACACCATCACCATTGGACAACGGGAGCTTCCGCTTCAATCCATTAGGAGCAACATCACCTTGAGCATCGAAAGCCTCCTCACCACAAAAAGCCTTCGCACACGAGGAACCATCTAACGTAACTAACGATAAGCCCCTTTTCATCGCGACCGCGGAAACACCATCGTCACTGGAATCGGAATCCGAACTGGACGGCTGAGCAC
>UZAN01055375.1:0-13122 GCA_900618425.1 Echinostoma caproni | reverse complement strand
TAACGGTCTAGTCGAACGTTTTCACCGTCAACTTAAGGGTGCCCTTCGGGCACACGAGAACCTTTTTTAGAAACTTGTAAAAAATAGTAAAACTATGAGACCGATTCTTAAGAAAAGCAATCTTTGATCGTCAACACCAACGGTGGATGCATTGCGTGCATTTCGATAGGCTCACGGAGAAAACAGGTGTTTATATTTCTGACTTCAACTTGGACGAAATCAGGAACACAAACTGGGTAATAAAATGACGTACTGATTTTTTAGAGATGGAGGATGCAATATCACGACCTGCGTCAGCGATCCGGTCTCTAATTCTCCCGTGCCTCTCGATCGCCCGGTATGAATCAGGAAGAACAACTGGTTCGTCAAGGGAAAATATATTGTTCCCCGGAAGAGCCGGAGTTAAGCTTGACTCCGCTCGAGAATATCTGAAAGCGAAAATGCTCAGCAAACGAGGGTGTAGCACTGAACTCCCGCACCGTTAAAAGTGAAGTTACTTCACCGGAGGTGGCAGTGACTATGCTACAAAGGAGAAAGATGCACGAGCGAATGCTTCAAGCAATCAATGCCTGCAACCATTCAAAAGCATACATGTGGAACAGGCAGACCAAAGGTAGTGACAATCCTGGAGCATGTTACACTGTCAGTCTCAAGCCACTACAAATTTATAGTACCGCACACCTGTAGAGTTCAAAATTTTTATCCAACATAATGACGTCTGATAATGGTACAGGAGGGTGATAGTGGTAGTTACTCAGGCAAACACACAAACTTCGGTTGTAAAGAATACTTTTCCTCATAATTTGGTGGGCACTATGTGAGGTTTTACTAGTATCCAAAATTCTCGAGTCATGTAGATTTCCGTTGAATCCAGCTCGACATAAACAAGAAGTGGACAGCTAGGAACCATTTCAGTTTTTTTACTTAACTGTTTATTATCACCGTAAGCAGCAGTTGAAAATGCAGTAAACCGAAGATCCCGGTCACCTATAAAAGAAAGATGCCGATTCACGAATAGTATACAAACCTTCTGCATCAAACTTTGTCTACTCATGAGTAACACATATAGCCAAGTCAATTTGATCGTTCAAGGTGGTGGCGCCGCGCAAATCGAGTGTGGCTGCAACCATTCAGTTGAAAGCAATGATATTCTTTGGTTCATTACCCAATTGGAAAATAACCACTTTGAAGAGAAATGCTACAGTTTTTTACAGGTTACCAGTTCATCAAGTAAACTCTGTCAATTTTTTTGAAAGACCACATCGCAATATATATACATATATATTCCTCACAACCACCGGTTAAATTTGTTTGGACATCACCTTCAGAACCATCCATTGAAGAATCAATACTATGTATGACTCGAGGATTTGCAGGTGGTTTAGATGCTACTGATCGCAACAAACGCGACTTAAGCTTCTTTCGTGAATATTTTACCATAAGTAGTAGATGAATGACTGAACAAAATTCCCCCGGAAACACACTACCAGTTTTGCGGTTCTTGCCATTCGTCAGGCATGCGTATCGGGTAGCCATTTTACTTTTAATTTATATACGTGTAACCAGGAAATGTATTTTCGTCAGAACAACCTGACGAGCGGCAAGAACCGCGAAACCGGTTGTGTGCTTCCAGGAAAACTTTTCCAGTCCTTCATATACTAATAATTGTAAAATATATATATATTACGATGTGGTCCTTTGAAAAAATTGACTGTGAGTTTCTGAAATTTGCATACACAAATTGGGACGGGAGCGAAACAAACCGTTTGGTATTTCCAACCGAGTACATCAAAAGAAAAAGTTATCATCCATCCGATTTGGAACAAAACCAAAGGAAAAAGATAAATGGGTTGCTGTCTTAGATGTTCCTGCGAGACAATGAACTTCGTCCTACTTTTTTCTCAATCAGTATATTCACGAGATGCGCGGTATAGGGAAACCAATATAGACCCGAATCCTTCGTGGCAATGAAGGTCACAACCTTAAACTGTAAAGATAACACTCCAGGCTGGAATTGACGATCAGGTTCTTCACAACCCGAATGGTGCCTTAGTGGAATAGACTACCGGTGAATGTTATAAACTGCAGAACAGTGGTGGTCTTCAAAAAGGCCTTGGATCTGTGCTGAAATGTGGTATTCCCGGAGCTGGCCACTTGAGAAGCGAAAAAGAGACAAAGTGAGTTCTTTCCTATATTTATGCATTTATTTAATTTATGCAAATCTGGTGGATGTGATACTACACCCAAACATTCTGTCTTTCAGAAAATAAACAGCAGGACAAACGTTGGCAGCCCAATGTTGGAAGCCAAAGCGACTCGCTGACAACACAACAATCTGGACGCACGATTGGTTTCGATCACTTCCGTCCTGCGCAAACTGAATTGGACTGAACTAACAAGTTTTTGGGGCTTGAGGCTTATTAGTAACTGATTAACTCCGTCTGACGCGTCCGCCGTCACGCTAAACTGCCTAGGCCTGCATGAATGAACCTTCCATAAGCTGTTAGTGGATTGATTTGTTTTGCATACTTTCGAGAGAAATTTTAATGTATATTTGGAAACCCATGTTGGCATGCAGGACAAGGAATGATGGCCATCGACAGGATAGTTATTGTTTGGAATCATCAGCACCATATCATGTAATTCACTGATTCATTACAGTGAGCAATTGTGGGGATTCCTAATCTTACCGGGATTTCGCACGGAAATGATCTAACTCAGAATAAGGTCTGGGAAATAAATCAGAACACACCGTAAGGCCATGAAATATATTGTAACAAGTGGAAAATTAAAGTGTACACAGATAGGGCACGTGATAAAAAAACACGGATATTCCCAGTGCATGCGTGATCGTCGCGGAAAGGTTTCGTGCCCAGAAATGATGCGATCAGCTCCCCAATGTTGCGGTATCGAACTTTACCCGTGAGGTCTCAGGTTCCATCGCCAGTTGGGTTATTGGATTCGTACTGATACTTTAACCCAAATAAGCAAATCAGTTGACCTTTCCTTTTTCTGTGTGACTAAAAGAAAACACCATAAATCATCACGAAAACCAACCTGAAAAATCAAAATTGTCACTATCGAGGTTTCCATGGAGAGGCCACCGAGAATCCGAATTTTGTCTCCTTGTGACCGCCTGTCCCACGGAGATATTTTTCACTCGGCACACATCAACTCTTCTCTTTCCTATTTATCGATATCAAACAGATATATATCTGTTCAAAGGAAAAACAGAACCAAAATAGAAGCATTCATTTGGCATTTACCCTTGTACATCAAACTAGCAAATTTTTAAGACAATAAAACAATGGGACTGGTCACAGATATTTCTGAGAAATTATTGCAAACTAGATCATCACAATCACAAGCTGCTATTTTTGTTTTATGGACTTTAAAAGAACTTAGTTTACACATTCGGTTAGACCCAGAACGGTAGTTTGTACTCAGAATCATCGATCAACTCTGTTCACGTCAAACACTAAAAATATTGAACTGAGATATTTGAGTACCCGCGGAACACGGTACTTATACATAAAACAGAAATGTTTTATTTTTGTCATCCAAACAGGAAATGAAATAGTTTTTTATGCAAGACGCAGTTCCCAAGGGCCCTGAACATCAGCAACACTTGGAGGAAATTAATGGTTTTCAACCTCAGTGAATGTCATTTTGGACGTTGTAATTAATCCCCAGGAATGAAAAGCATTTGATGCTCAGAAAAGTTTCCCAGAATAAAAAAACTGAAGGTGACTTTATTTACCTTCCTACTCGCCTTGCTTCACTTAGAAACCTTCCAGCCCCGTTAATGCTTTCAGCTTCAAAATACATTTGAATATTTTGTCCATTGAAGGCAATCTCGTGTGTCATATGTCATCTCTGTAAAGATTTAGGTAGTGCCGTCCATTTATCGTCCAGCACTTGAACTTCTTTCTACTTTTAGCTCCCATTTTTGGTATTTGTACCTGTTCCGCGTATCATAACAGCCCGATTCCATATCAAATTCGTACCAGATGCCAAAGTTAGCCACACTGTAGAGGCAGAAAAACATTTAGGATCATCCAACTCCAACAAAGTGATTCATATAACAGTTCCTTTGTTCATGTGTTAAACCCTTTGTGATCTCTCTCTCGCTGTGCGTGTTCAGGATAAGGTGGGTCTTTTATTCGATGATTAAATAAAAATAAAGGTGACCGGTATGGCGAGACGGATTTGCTATCACAACATGAATAGCTTATTGTTCACATACGCGGTCCCTCAGATTGATGCCCGAAAAGAGTGTGGCATTAGTGAGAGAAAGTGTGTGTGTGTGTGTGTGTGTGTGTGTGTGTGTGTGTGAACGAGGGCAGCAATGCGGTTAAAATATACACTTTATGCCTCAGGTAGTAAATCAACTGTGTCAGCGTTTCAGATGGCCGGGTCGGCCATCATCATTTTTCATATCGTGTGATTTTCAAGACCGTCAAAATCCTCACTAAGTTAACCAAAAAAGGGACCCATTGACTCAGTAAAACAAAAACAAATAAATAAATGTTTATGAAGTCTCATTCTATTACTGACCAAATTTTAGTCACTCTCCGAGAGGAAGCAACATACATGTGGGAAGTGGTACCCAATGGAGGGTTAGATTATTGATTTTTGCAATTTGCTTTATGGCGTTATGACTTTCCAACAACCAGGCAGAGTGCCACATACTCCGACGAGCTCTTCGTTATTTTCATGTGCCCTCTCGGCAGGCTAATAGCATTTTGGTAATTACTAACCGGGAAATGCACCAAGTCAAACATTGTGGTATCCTATATATTCTCAGTCATCATTTATTTGACAGGGTTCTCTAAGTTTAAAAATGCGAAACACACTGTGCCCTGGAACATTATTTCTACCAACTCCAGAACAACGCTTCGCCTCGCGGATTATTGATCGTACCATCAGGTCATATACCACAACCATGTCAAATACATTTCTATCCCACCCATCAGCCGGGAAAATGCAGGTGTTCTGGAGTTATTATGTTATTACTGCCAGCAAATCAGAATAATAACTACAATTTCATCGGATACCAAAACGATTCGCATCCCCTTATTGCGTTGGGTTATCATTTGCTGCGATGTTCTGAGGCACCGAACTCATACCTTGTTTGTAGCTCAGTCACATTGTGTCACATTCGATTAATGCATGCCTATACATGTTCAGATGTGTTCCTGTGGGCTAGTTACCTAATCAGTGTGATTGGTTTATACCCAACAATGCTACATCACTTACTGGTCGACGAACCCTGATGCAAGGATAGCGTAAGGACGCCGTCATTCTAGGTTAAGTGGTATAGTTTTACCTATAAGTTAGAGTTAACGGGGAACAGCTGATTGTCTATCATGAGTAACCACATTTCTGTACAGAGTATGCAATTGAGGTAAACTAGAGATGGGTTTGTTTCTGAACGCTAATCTCCGTGATGGTGTTTCAGCTTAAGGAAGCTTTATAACAAGTGATTTTATCTGGAATGCTCCATACCATTATAGAGCAAGTCATTCTACTTCGGTGTGGACAGACCTCTTGTGTTTGCAATTTTGAAAGATTCACCTTAGAAAGAATACATTTCATGTATGTAGAAAAAATCAAAAAACACTCATATTAGTAAAAATGCGTATTCTCGATTAATACACCGGATGCTGTTCTACAAAAGCTACGAAGAAAAAGTGAAAGACCGCCCCCACATTTGTATGCTCATTAGTAGCAACAGGAGTATGCAAATTAACGCAGACCTTCAGCGTACTTTTATTTGTAGGCAGCTGCGTCAAACAGCCCATGGTTGAATTACAACCATACTAACAACTGGATCTCTGGAATGGAATACAATGGTTGACTGTCAATAGAACGGAAAAAAACGACTCGAAATTGAATAGCAGAAGGAAACAAAGATCACAACGTAATTCTGATCGCGAATGGATCAACTAAAATATTGAAATCATAAATCTATCATCGATATTTGGAATGTTTTTTAATTGTGGCCTACTCATTGCGGACATGCCACTGCCTTGGGTTCTATAACTGCACAGTGACAAGACCATCATTCTAAATGGAGCGCTAGGTCGAAGATTGATCTGTTCTCATTTGCTTCCAAAATTTAACAAACTAATGTTTGCAATTAATAAAAATGTTTCAGTGTTCCAGATCTGGAGTTGTTTCCCCATGATCGCAAAAGCTCTATGTTTGACGTCATAAAAACACCTCTCATCACGTGCGGTCTAACTTTAAGTAGTCTATATTCCAAAACGCAGCATTTTGCTGACAACACCCAAACACCATTTTTAGTCTGCAACATGAAACGCTTCAAATTTTTCTATCGACCATATGCATCCACAGAGCCGGAAAAGCATTATTCGACCCTCAACATTTCAGTCATGTCATTCATAGTTGTAATGTGACTGTTGGTGTGTGCGTATGTGCATGAAGAAAATTGAGCACTTGCACATCGAATACCAAAATAATTTCCGTGTGTTCCGGTCGGAACCACTTTTATGTGTGAGCCTCTATAAATCAAGTGCACTCTTGCTTGTTGGGTGTGGCATGCAAGCTGGCTATCGAGAGTCTTGTGCGAGTGAGCACTCATCTGCTACTGTGAGAAAAAAAACAATAGTGAATTTATGATAGATTAAGCCATGTTTCTTTATTGCATCAAATTTGGAATAGATGAATACAGCATCATACATGAGGTTAGAATTTGGCAACGTTTTCGGCTCCTCCCAATCGCCCGCATTATGCTCAAATAAGAGGGCTTAACAGCATATCATATCTGAGATACTGAAAGCAAGGATTAACCGACATTGAACTACTAATAAGAGTGATATATAAGGGTTCAGGCAGGTCCAACCTGGTTGTTCTGAGTCCGAAACCCGCCACCACCGCTCACGTTCCCCTTTTCTGTATTTTTCCATGAAAATTGATTGTACATCTGTATACCGCACACACAAAAAGGAATTAAAGACAGTTATTGTTGTTAATAGGGTGGATCTGCCTTTCACCTAAGTCTCATCTTCATGTCAAATATTACGTTAGAGTGAGTGAGGGAGGGACATAAGTAAGACAATAAAATTGTTGACGATGAATGGTTGCTTGTACCGTTTAGAAAGAGTGTTTAAAATAACAGTGGAAAAAAAACGTGGACAAACTGTTCAAATAAATAATTCGTCCAGTGTAGGGTAAACTTTTCATTTCATAAATACTCCGACCAAGGTGTGATGTTGTACACTTTTGGCTAAAGGTTTCTGTGGTGATAGTACAGCGACTACAAAGCTATGACTGTGATACAATGTGCCATTTTCGTATACACTTTACTTTTCCATTGACCACAATACTACTTCGTGTCCTTATGGTATGCTCTGCATTATTTTCAAGACCGAGTTTTGGGCTGCACGACCACTGTTCGGAATCCGATACGTGCGACCTACAACCACGAATACGAGTCACTATCATCATCATCATCATCATCACCATCGTCATCGTCATCATCAGGAAGTTTGCCTCCACTGTCTGAGATTAACCCTTTGTCTTGTTTAATGCAAATTACGTTAAGCAATCACTTGTGCGGACGAAGGCGGTTTTGCTTACACGCGGTTCAGTAACGTTACAATGCACCCGTTTCTCAGCTCGAGGTGATGAACAGGTTCAAAACAGGAACTACTGCAATTCTTCTGGTGGAACATTCTCCTAACCATTGTGTAGATTTTGTAAAATCAAGTACGAATAATGTGGTAAGCTTGGTGATATTCAGTTACAGGTAAGTAATAGAGGATTTAATTCAATTGAAAAGGTGAATTTGCCATGTAATTAGCAAATGAAGCGTGAACTGAAAAGCTAGGAAGTAACGGAGAACTGCTTTGACCTGGTTGGATCTCATCAGCAGTGCAAATCCATTGACCTGACTGGGGAACCAACCCGAGACCTCACAGGCAGAACGCATATATGCTACCTACTCGGCCTCCAGATTGTTTTCCAATTTCCATCCACACGTTATAGCACAACCCATCTTTGCGAGCTTGTAGCGAGCCACAGACCTCGCTCATCTCACAACTAGCCTCCGGGGTTATGACTCGGTTGGAAACACTCACAACCTGACTGCTTGTTTCATGTAAGTAATGGAGATATTCAGTTAGTTATAGTACGAAATCATGCCTTGCAGAACGCTCACCTGTGCAGTCCTTTACTTTATTTGGTACAAGTTCAATTCTTTCTCGTCATATTACCCGTGATTTCCTTATGATTAATTCCATTTCGCCATATTCTTATCCTAGACAATGGTAGAGTTCATTCATCTACTTCTGATGACATAGTTAGTCGTCTTGACTGTCACACTGTGACGGATATTCGCCATGCATTTATCTGGTTGTTTTTCTTCTCATAGGAACTGTAGGTATCAATTCGACTTGTTTCGGTATCTTGATGTCTTTCACTGGCTATCCCCAACGAACGTTTCAAATGTAGGAAAAATCAGGGTAATTCTGTACGACCATGGGCGTAAACGACCTTGCACTATCTAATTCTTGTCATTGATTCCATTAGTTCTGGAATTAATTTAACTTACGGGAACTGTATGCATTTGTCATTTTCATTCATGACTGATTCTGACCAATCACATCTTCATCACATAAACCTCCAATGTTCAAAGGCAATAGGTGGCTTCAAACCGATACTGGTGAGTCTAGAAGTACCCGGTTTTCCTCTGATCATGAAACATCGGCTTATACCTAACTTGGGCTCCGTGAACCCGCTTTGGACGAGATAGTCAGCAAGCGAATTCGGATATCGGTGAATTCTTCCGCTGGGGCCACACCCATTGTCACTCAGCTGAAACGCGGTGGAAAGACTCCCGAAACATATGGAGATTATCGCGTTACTCTAAACGGACTGTTGAAAAAGTGTAGCTGGTACACCGTCCCTCAACAAAGTATTATTTAGAAACTTTATGATCCAAATATTTCCCCCAGCTTTCACTTGAAATACACGCTTTTTAAGTTGGTCTCGATGAGAATCTTTGTGAACTCACTTAGTAAACCCTTTATCTTCGTTATAATTGTTTTACTTTTTACCTCTAGCGTTTTCCTTCTATTTTCAATCTGCAATCATATCCATCGTCTCTGGTTTTGCAAGATGTATGAGTCTCTCAGGAAGATCTTATTATTTATGCTCTCAAGTTAATTTGGAATCTGTCGAAGTCGTGTGTCGTCGAGGCAATGAATTACGACCGCTACCACCAATTTATAAACCACTGTGTATCGAGAACCGCCGCTGCTGTGGAAGTTCGGTTATTCCCCGCTTTTCAGAAACCTTATGCCAAAAGAAATTCGTACCAGATAACTGACAAAGCACACTAGACGGCTGTCTCCTCGTTGTTGGGACTGGTCAACAATACGTACCTTTGGTATCTCTGTTGAATTTCAGACCAGTCAAGTTTGGAGCTCCCATCACTGAGTTTCATGATCAAAGCCTGATCCCCTCAATGAATGGCTGAAGCAGACAAAGCAAGCAAGAATACCACACATTTCGTCTATTACCAGAGGAAACCAATAAGCCAATCCGAACGTAACATTCTTACTTCTGCCCACTTCTGAACTTCCCCAGGTAGTCTTTGATCAACTGATGGTACATCCTGTAAACCGAGTGTCATGTGATACATTTCACGGTTGAGCAAAATGGTACACTCCTGATGATTCCTAACAAGGATGAACTTGCAGATCGTTACTCGTTTCCCGCCCGCCAGCCTGCCAACAATATGTTTAACTCCAAATTGAAATTCCACTCGACGGGAAGCAAAATGAATTGGTTTGTTAATCGCTTAATAAAGATTGAATTTGGAAGAATCGTTCGTCGATCAAGATCATGCAGTTCAGCTTTGCAATGGATGCATCCAAAGCTAATCGTCAGCCTTCAATGGGCTTCAAGTTCAAGAGCTTTTGTTAGCTTTTAGTCTGCAGACCTACATACATATTATGGGTTTACACATATGTTGTGCCCGATTGAGTAAAAAAAGAAATCCTTGCATTATATCAGATATACATTGTTTTGAGGTGAAAACATTCTTGTGAAAATGCCAACCGAACAACTAGAAGGGCAAATTTATAGTCTTACGGCAATTTGTAAGACATCACAGGACTTTCCTTTATCCTCTATGTTGCGTCCAGATAACTCTGGTGAGCCTAGCCGACAGGATGACGCCAGCCACGGAGCAATACGTTACAGTTTCTGGACAACTGTGGTGAGTCAACGCACCCAGATTACGCCAGCCAAGTGCCTAGGCCAAACAGGTTTGGACAACGAACCACAGTCCAATGTGCCGACCAATCCGAAGTCGTGCGGTCCAGACAGAAGCTGTGTGACGTTCGGACTAAAAGCAGGTCATTAGGGTATGCCAGTACAACGAATAAACTTCCTTTGCACGGTGATTAATCCCATTGAATTTTTTCGATAAATGAACCGCTAATTCTGCAGCCTTTTTCCTGCGTCTCGGTGACGGGAGATTTCAGTGTTTAAGGTCTAGTGCGATTCAGTGTTTCACTTGTGTCTGTGATTCGTAAACCGTACCTGCTTCAAATACTACAATCACAACGAGGAGAATGTTGATTTGCTTTTTCTTCAGAAATCCTAATGCTGGATCATATTTGGCCAACGGTTGATTGTATATTGTTTTGTTCCATTCGGTTGGAAATATCCCTCCCTCAACGGATTGTTTTCTTTCCCTAGTTGTGTGTACAGGTTTCCGGATCAGCCACAGACGCGTTCCTAACGCCCTCTCCCCACTTAGGGCAGGATACATCTCATGAGTGTGGGCTTCAACTTGCCTTGCCACAGCAACAAACCCCATTGGGACTGTTTGGGTGCAAGCCTACTTGTTCAATTCAGGATCAACAAGTCTGGCGTTTTTTTTTACAGCAAAACAGTATTGGGTCAACACCCAAAGAATACTGTTTACAGTTCTTGTTCCTCATCACCATTTATCCAATGATCACTATCTGCTCGTTTGATTCGTAGAGCTTAACTCGATGGTTATCGATTATTTATCGGGATTTAGATGTCAGCCAATGCTGCGGCACCCGAGGGCACACACGCTATCAAAGAAACTTGGTACTGGTACATTTACTGAACACCATCAAGCAGAATTACGAAAGTATTTGAAAAATCATGAACACTTCTCTGTGCATGTCAAAGTGTTTTTATAAGTGTCCACTAGATAGGCGGGAACATAAAATCATCCATTCATTCATAATAACTACACTCTGACTTGATTTTTTTCGAAAAAAATACGAGAACCGTATAAAATTATGCCGTACACATCGCGGGAGTAACATTCCAGGGATCCCCAGGATAAACGAAAATCCACGAAGTTGCGGCATTCTGTTGATGGTATTAAATCACATTTTTTTGCGGAAAACACTTCATAAGTTTTACCTTTAGCTGGTGAAGTATCCTTGGTCTACATTTGGAATTTTATGTTCTCCAAATGCGTGAACCGAAATTATCTCTTCGTCCCGGCAATGAGCATAGTTATGGGCACGGCTAGTTAGCGTTGTATGTAACACGATTTGTATTCGTTAGTTGATGACATACGTAATGTTTTCTATTTCTATTTAATATTCTTGGATTTTGTTTGAATTAATTCCTTAGTTTCTATTGCTTTAAATACAGTTTGATCGCCCCCAAAGAAAGCTACATATTTTTTTTATATTCAAACCGCGATACCGATGAATCCGCAATCAGCGCATCGCGACACAGCGAGGGACAACTGTAAACGGACATATTGTCAGCCACGCGATGTCAGAACTGACAAAAACTCTTTCTCTAATCCGGCAATTAACAACAACAATAAATACTACTACTACTACTACTACTACTACTGTTATAATTCCAGAAAACGCTGCTAGTTGAGCGTAATCGTTTACTGAGGATTACAGATGGGACATCACCAAATTGGCATACATAGCACACAAATCAAATCAGAAACATACAATCGTGGTTCCTGACCAAATGACGGGTAACGAATGTAGAAATCGATAGTTCTTCTTTGAGACCCAGAAAACTGCCCTCAGTGATCTTGTTCATTTTTGGTCGTTGAAAGTAATCACCAACCCTTCTACCTACTACTCATAAGTCAGTAGTATCTCACGACACCACTACTGCTACTACCGAGTCAGATCAATTCAAAAATCGCTTCATTCATCCTAATGGATGGATTCTCAGCTACTACTACTACTACCACTACTAATATTAATAATAATAATAATAATAACAATGTGAAGAACAATCGCGTTTTCAGCGACTCCCATTCATGTCAGTACATAGCAGCAAATCCATTCAACCATGTCAGAGGAAGAATGATGGATTGGAACGTTGTGAAAGACGAGATGTCGGTATTTGTGCTATATTGCTCTGTGTATGTTCTTTCAGCTTTCCGGGTGAGAATTGGTACATTAGCCGCAGTATTGCTTTTCTTTACGCCACCCGGCTTAGTTGAAAGCGGTAACAATTAGGGTAATTAGAACCGCACAGCATTCGCACCTCGTTCAGTCACTCAGTGAATGTGATAAACATGTTTCGTCCTATTTACAAAGTTCAAATTAGGCAATCAAGAATGATTAAGCGTTGCATCGTAACCACAGCCGATGTCGTAGGCATTTGCCTTTGCAATTACCCAGAAGTAGTTTGTACATGCGCCTCAACTCCTTCGGTCTGCCTCATCTTACCCGACAGGTTTGCAGTCACTAGAACACGTGACAATGCGGTCGATTGCAAACATACACACACACAGAAATGGAGGCAGATATCAGCCATTAGGTTGTAACTCGACATTCTTCGTATGTTGCAATTAAACGTAACTGATATTTTGTATCCGCGTGATTGCGAACAACTAAAGACGAACTGTTTTAAGTCAAGTCAAATAGAAGCGGCTTTAATTCTCCCTATAGGGGATGAACATTCAGCTACTACACAATCACTCTTCTTTGGAAATTGCATGGTAACAAAACGTGTGATGATTCGTTACATATACAAAAGGCCAATTTAGCAAAGATTTTTTCTAAGAGTCCCAATGACAAGATCAGCGTTGGTAAGAAACCGTGCCAGGTACGGTATTAT
>UZAN01055369.1:0-12410 GCA_900618425.1 Echinostoma caproni | reverse complement strand
ACCCATTTATCGTGGGGAAACGGGGTGCGGCTCTAATGGGAGAAGATACGAAGAGGCAAAATGTCGGACAATAGACGGGGAAAATGGAGTCACAAGGATATGATTAAATAGAGAGGCGTACAGCGAGTTCATACGTTTGCCGGGATGCGGATGCATGCAGAAAAAACCGTCAAAGAAGCCATGCCCTGCATCCACTGTCAGGGCCGAAATTTTCATTGTGGGTTTAAACTCCAAGCCTTAGACTGGTCCAAGCCAACCGAGGAATAAAAGAGTCGTACTGAACAGTCTGGGGTAATACCCAGCTGAGAAGGGATAAGGAAGAGACAGCAAAGTCATACTGAACAGTCTGGGGTAATACCTAGCTGAGAAGGGATAAGGGAAGAGACAGCATGTCACAAGTCAATGGGCAATCTGGAATAATAGGGATAGTATAAGCCAGTATATATACTTGTATATCTACAGCTAGGTAATCACACGTAAAAACGATTTAGAAACCAATAGGCATGCAGGGAAATAGACCACAAAGTTTGGACAAATCACTCGGGTGACATCGAAGTTAAGAATGGTTCTGCTGGTGAATAGGTGGTCCCAAAACTTCTAAGAGTATGTACCAAGGTGGAATGTGTTTCACAGATACAGCTTTGAAGCTGAATCGGTGTACTGACAGAGGTTTGGTTTAGAAAGTGGTCACAGCTACCTCGTTCGCATATGCCAGGAGGATATTAGGTCACAATACTTGTGAAAGTATGTACCGGACTAAATTGTGTTCCACGGCTTTGAGGCTGGTTCCGTGTACTTGTAACAATGGGTAAAGGAAGTGTACACAGCTTGCTAGTTCGGGTGTGCCACGGAGAACGGATAGGATTGTGTGAAAACCTTTGAGGGTTTGATGCCAAATGCGTGTACTGATATGCAAATGTTTGAGAAACTGGGCACCGGCTCCTGGTGAGCATGTGCCATAGGGTTTAACCAATTGTGTCAGACCGATTAGAGATCAGTGGGGGATGAATCAAGCGAAAATGGATCACAGTGCTTTTACAAGCCTGTACCTGCAGAGATTTTGTTTCACAAATCTAGCTTTGGGGATAGATGCGTGTACTGGTATGACTTTGTTTAAAGATGTGGACACTGGGACCTATTTATGATGTGCAACAAGTTTGTTCCAAATTAGTCTGGTGGAAATGTGAGCGGATGCATAACATTTATAGTAGGATGTGCTATATTACTTAGGTATGTGTACCTCGATGGATCAAGTTACACAGACCCCGCTCTGAAGCTCATCAGATTTCGGGTGGTCAATAGTCAAAACCCATTTCGAATGCAGCATCAATACTTATGTTTCCGTGCATTGCGGCAATTGTGTCGATCGTCAAGTGTATAGCAAGTGTTTTTTTGAACCTTTCATGTCTCACAGTCTTACGCACTTCCGTTGGCAGTTTGTTCCATAATCTAGAGCAGGTACTAAGGAAAAGTCTTTTTCGTGTTTGAGTTGTGTCAAGGGTTGTGGGGAGTATGTTTGCACGGTTACGTAGTGGGTATTGTGAGTTTTCCAAAAAGTCAATTTTAGTCGTGGAATGGGCCTTTTTGTATATGAATCGATGTAAGATAGTGAGATTTAGCCTAATCCGGCGCAGCCAGAGGGGATTCAGCCTAAGGGGTATGCATCTTTCCATATAGCCCAGGTTTGTTGACCAACCAAAAATTTGTTTAGTAAATTTACGCTGGAGTTTTTCGATGGCTTTCCGGTCAGGTTTTCTCATGCTGGAATATACAATTGAGGAATATTCTAATAAAGGTCTTACATGTAATTTATATAGGGTTACTGAATAAGAGGTGAATAGCGCGCTTTGCCTTTGATATCTGGAGGGCGCAATGCTCCAAAAAGTTTAAGGTGCAGGAATAGTTTAAGCCCAAATCTCGAATAGAAGAGGTTTGGGCAATGGTGGCGTTATTCATAGTCAGAATTCCAGGAGGGACTTGGCATCTGTAGGACAGGATTTTGCTCTTTTTGGCTGAGAAGCTCAACCATTCAGAGCACCAGTGATCTAGGGCTAAAAGATCAATTCCAATTTTGTCAAGGGCATGTATTAGATTGTTTAGGGGGAAAGAGTATGCAATTTTGATGTCATCAGCAAATAAGAATGGAGTCCCACGTTTGATGGATTTGCATATATCATTAATATACATAAGAAATAGTAGAGGGCCAAAGACGCTGCCTTCTATAACTCCACTTGTCACCTGCTGAGGTAAAGAGGAGAAACCATCTATTGAAACTACCTGTGTTCGGTTCGGGAGATATGATGCCAGCCATGAAACTATTGGATCACCTAGTCCATAGGATCTAGCCTCAACCATTAGTCTTGAGTGGGATACTCTCTCAAAGGCCTTCGTCATGTCCAGGTAGGCCACTATATAGGCGTTTTTGTCGTTTACCACGTTTGTAATCAGGTTTAGGAAGTCAAACTGGCATGTTTGACAGGAACGATATTTCAGAAAACCATGCTGTCGCTGACTGAGATGGTTTCCGGAAAAAAAGATAATTAACCAATTGTTGTTTAATGATTTTCTCCATTATTCTGGAGATCATGGGAGTGTGGTTTATAGGGCGATAATTAGATGGGTCTTGGGTGGAACCAGTTTTATGCTGAGGTATAATAGTGGATCGTTTCCACTGGGATGGGACAACACCAATAATCAGTGAGAGGTTGAATAATTTTACCAAAAGGAGCGGCATATCTGGCCCTATTTGTAGCTGGCTCTAGTTGTCTTTAACCTCCACGGTTTGATAATACACGAACTGCAAGGGAAATTCGCGGCACTAGATAGCAACATAAGTCACCTAACAGCGCTGTTTAAGGATAATTTTCCATCATTTTCGGCCGCAGGTCAAACAACTACCCTATCGAAACAACAGATATATGGAATTGCAGTCAAACTAGAATCAGCGCCATTGGTGCCAAACGGATTATTATTTGAGCTAGTTTCCCTAAGTTTAGTTCTCCGGCTAAGGCAACCAAAACCCTGCTGAAGAGCCTGACAGCTCCATCCCTACCCATACCAAACGGAGCATTGTGGCTGATGTCCAAATCTAAGAAGACAAAGACGGACATCCTTATCACCTTCAACTCGAATTCAGCGATAGCAGATGTTCTCGCCCAAATCGGGACTCTGAAAAGCGTGTGCTACCTTATCCGCGAAGTTTCTCCAGACAGACCACTGCATGCGCAAATTCATCGAAAGGAAGCCCTCAGAAGTAGCAAGGGTGCCAACGCCCCCAAACTCCGCTGTCTGCCAGTAATCTCCCTCTCGCGACAACAACTTCTTCACCTCCCAAAACACGACATTCTTTCAGGGCCTCAATATTATCTGAGGCGAGATTTAAACACCCTCAACAGCTTCGACACCGAGGCACCACACCCCCGTTACGATAAAGGCTAACTCCAAGAAGCCTCCAAATCCAAAGCCGCACAGTAGCCAACAAGACACCATCCAAGCTGACATCCAAAATATTTGTGAATGGTCATCAAAATGGGATCTGCCGCTCAACCCACTGAAGAGCCACATTCTTTCAGGCGTCGCAGGTCCTTCAATCTTCGTCACCAACCCTCCTGGGATTCCGAAACTCCTACCGTCGAATAACAGTAGGACAGACCTAGGGGTTAGATTATCATGCAAATTCATCCCATCTGCCGCATGCGACGCAGCAGCTGTAAAGGCCCGTAAAGCATTATTCTGTCCCCAAAACCGCCATAGCGAACAGAAGTGCTGGAGTCTTCATCCCGTTATATGCAGTCTTTGTCCGACCACACCTTGAATACTGTGTTCAAGCGTGGACCTCATTTCTCTGTAAGGATATCCGGAGACTTGCTACCAGAATGGTATGGGGAATGAAGCAGCTAAGTTACAGAGCAAGGCTCTCAGCACTAAACCTCTTCGCCCTCAAAAGACGAAGACTACGAGGAGATCTGATAAAGATGTTCAAAATACCTAGGAATCTTAACAGTTCTCCAATGGGTTACATGTTCTATTTAAGAGAAGATAGAGGTCTCCGTATGCACCCATACACTCTGGAGCGAACAAAAACAGATTGCAAATCAGGCACCACTTCTTCTCAAATAGAGTAGTCCCAGTCTGGAATCAGTTTCCAGTAACAGTAGTGTCATTCTTATCGGTCCAGACATTTTAGCGCGAGTCAGACCTAGCGCGAAACTTCCTTTTCCTAGAAGTATATCAATGATAACTCGCCCTGACCCCCCGAAACCAGAGGCTTTCCAATCTCTTTTTCCGTTCTCTCAGGTCAGGTCAGTTCAAGTTGCACATGACTGATGATAACAACAGCCAATAGAGCGTTCAGATTTCTTCCGGTAGTATGCTCCTAAAGTGTGCATCTACCACTGCAAATTGCCTTCAGTATTGCGTCCTTGCTGAAAAGGGAAAGAAAAAGCTCGTCTCTTTTCACCTCATCGGCAAACAAGAAACATGAGTCATGAGGGCGTTCCATAGTACATTGAAGATCCTATTCTAGGAAGAGTTCCAGCTATTGCTTATCCAGAGCGAGTTTGAATGCAGTCAAACTTCCAAGATCTACTAGTTCCTTTGGCAACGGGTTCCAACTGTTCACTACTCGGTTACTGAAAAAGCTGGATCTAATAATCAGGTTGCACCGCTGCTGATGTAGTTTGTACCCGTTCTCTATAGTCCTTTTGTGAATAGCCTCCTGGAACATACTATCTTTCCTTACTCCTGAGAGCCCCTTTACAATCTTAAAGGTCTCCAGTAAGTCCCTCCTTAGTCTTCTCCTTTCTGGCGAGAAGAGTATTAAGTCTTTTAGCCTGTTTTAGTATGACTTACCCTTTTGACCTTCAATCATTCGGGTGGCTAGTCTTTGCACTTTCTCTAAACAGGCTGAATTCGTTTTGAAGATGGGTACCCAAGCCTGCACGCAGTCCCTCATGTACGGCCTAAATATGGCTTGTACAGGGGAGGAAAACGTCGGGTTTCCCACACGATAGTACTGACCTAAGCCTGAATAGCGCTGTCTTCGTTCTCGCTTCAGCCAGCACACCCTGGTTCTCCAGGCGGAAATCTGCCGCCACAGATATCCCTAAGTCTCTGCTAGATCTTACAATCCCTACGGTGAAATCCCCCCCAGCCAATTGGATTACAAGTTGCTCATCAGGATAGAAAAATAAATTACTTTTCTCTGCATTCAGTGGGGCGTCCATAGCGTTGCCCGTTCCGTTGCTCTATGCAGGAAATCTTGCAATTTTTGCCGACTGGCTAACTCCACTATCTTGGCATCATCTGCAAAGATGAAGCACGGCAGGCGTAGGAAGACAGTCGAGTGGTCTATAAAAATGATGAACAATAAGGGACCAAACACTAAGCCCTGTTGTTCTCCACCAATGGGTATGACTTCATCTGATAATTTTTCTCGAATCCCCACGTAAAACGTGCGACCGATCAGGAATTTCCTGATACAGTTATACATCTCTCCGCCTATTCCCTTGTGTTTGAGCTTAGCCTACAGCAACCTAAGGTTGACGGAGTTCAAAGATTTGCAGAATCCTAAATAACAAGGCCTTTTCACCTAAGAAACCGTCCGAGCAATGTGATTGTTTGGCGGCTCCACTCCCTTGATCTCACCACACAGCTCTTCTCCTTCATCTCCGACCCACTCTCACCTACCCTTTCCCTCTTTACCCATTACTATTATCTTTTATTCACTATCCTCCGTACCATATCCTCATTCTGCCGCCTTTACTCGATCGCTAACTTTACAACGAGAATGCCCCAACCTATTAGGCCAGGGTTGTAACTTGGTCGATGCCGATGTCAGGGTCTGCTGCCCTGATCCATAAGGCGTGACCGGCATGTGGCGGGAGAGCGGGATGTCCACACCCAACTCTCTTGAAGCTTTTGATCTTAACATTGAAGAAGAGTCATCTTCCTCTTCCATCTGTCGCGGCCTCGGGGGATCTTTGGATCTCATTGCTTCAAGAAACTGGACTAACTTGCATACCGCCGTCAACGTCCTGGAACTGAATTGAACTGAACTGCTTTGCCCCACCTAACCTCGAGGTTACCTCTTCTAAACTCTTTCATCAATTCCAGATAATTCCGGGACGGTCAAACCGGTAACAATACCAACTCGTCGGCGAGTCAGTCCAAGGACAGAACACGTCACTACCAGGACACCTCACAAGCGAAGGCCTCATCATGTCCGCAAGGGTCCGTCATAGGCCCACTCCTCTTTCTGCTATACATAAACGACCTTAGCCGGGACCTCGAAAACCCCTAATTTAAGTTCGCTTATGAAGTAAAAGTCGTTGAGTCCGCTACAGGGGAGTCAATGCAGAGAGACTTAGACAAGATTCAGGGATGATCGGAGGTATGGGACCTTCCCATAAATGCCCGAAAGTGCCAGCACCTCACTGGAGGAGGAGGGCATCACCGAAAGAAATTCATCAGGGCATCCAGACAGCAGATGGAAATTCCCTCAGTGTACTCCACACGAGACGTAGGAGTGAATTTGACCTTAGACTCCCTTCACATGTTGCAGTGTCGAGGTTGTGTGAAAAAAGAATCTGGAGCCCTGTATCAGCTCCAATGTGCAATAGGGTTCAGGAGGCCGGAGGTCCTCTTACCCCTTTAATAATCGTTTATACCGACCAGATGGTATTCATTCAGCCTTGGTTAAACACGTATCCGAGGTTCTAGGTGGCCCAGTCTGCCACCTGTAAAACAAAAATCTAGGGCAGTTCAGGATACCATAGGACTGGAAAACTGCAACTGTAGTCACCATACTCAAGGAAGGACCGAGACAAAAAGGGGAGAATTATCGTCCAGTAAGTCTAACGCGGATTTTGTACAAAGCTCTAGATCGAATCATCCGAACCCACATAGACAAATACCTTACTCAGCACCGCCTTCTGATTGCAGCACAGCATGGGTTCCTAAGGGGAAAATTGTGTCTTAACAATCTGTTACACTTCATGGATGAAGTCACAGCGAGACTAAATTAGGGTAAGGAAATGAAAGTATGCTATCTGGGCTTCAACAAAGCATTTGACTCAGTGTAATTGCTTACTTTTGATTAAGATAGATGCTCTAGGGATAAGGAGAAATATCCACAAGTGGTTAAGAGCTCTCCTCTCTCAAAGGAGCCTTCAGGTTTGGGTCGAATAATCAAGCTCACCATTGAAAACCATTGCTAGAGGGGGGCACAAAGGCCAGTCCTAGGCCCACTCCTGTTCTTGCTCTACAATAATAATCTTCCTGAGCGCCTTGGCTCGCCTAGCTTCATGTTTACGGACGACGTCAAAGTCGTTGGATCAGTCGGGAGAGCAGAACTAGCAAGGAACATAGGTGACGTTCTCAAGTCCATGGAATTTTCTTCTCAACATAAGAAAGAGCCATGTTTTGACCACTTGAGACATCGGGCTGATCGTGGGGAGTAGCTGCGGTTGTCTTTCACTAAGAACGACGCAGAAGGCGATTGTTCGACCACGGTCAATGGGGGAAGCCATATAAGCAAAAACTGCAGGATTTCTGGCTTGGAAAAAAAGAAGACTCCGAGGTGACCTGATAGAGACATTCAAAATTATGAATGGCTAATCACGGGCTGATCAGGCAGTGTTCTTCCAGAGGCTGGAAAGCAACACTTGGGGGCAAATGTATAAACTGAAGAAATTGCGCACGAGACTAGCGGAGCACTCAACCTTCTTCAGCAACAGGGTAGTCAACTCATTGAATAAGTTACCACAGAAGCTGGTGGAGCCAGGGAGTGTAAATGTTTTCAAGAAGGAGCTCTATGGGCGCTGGCTGGACTTATTTCCCGAATTAGATGCGTAGGGTTAAGCCTCAAGTTAATTTTCGGTTTTTCGTTTACTATATCCCAACAAGCGGACGCTTCCAAATGTCGTGTCTCTCGTCTGGACAAGAGGAGATATTTTTCTTTTCTTCATCCCTTGCAGAGGCGGATATGACTGGAACGAGCAGAAAACGTGAGGAACTACAAAATAGAACACACAATGATAGGGGCCAACACGTAGCTTACTACCGATGGAACTCTGAACGCTCGGTTGGCCGTGTCCATCTCCTGTTCTGTGCAACCCTATCTGACCTGACTTGACCTTGGGGTACGCTCCTGCGCAGTTTGAAAGTTTGAAGTGCTCTCGATTAAAGCCCTTTTAATTNTTTTAATTCTATTTTCGTCGAATATCTTGCGATATTTCATATTTTACGCACAGGAAGTTTGTTAAGTGTATTTTCTGCGACCTCTTAAAAGGCCGCCTTACATATATGGTGTTACTTTTTGGTATTTTTTCTGAAGTGTGCTTATGGCGTTTTCGAATGTTTTACAGGTGTTGTAACCCGCTTTGCAATTACGTTTTCTGTCGTTCGTTTCTTGATATGCCACGAACATCCTTTCCGTTTATGTGTTTTATTTGTGGGAAGCGCGTTGTGAGGGATACAGAACGCGATATGTGCCACAAAAGGGCGCTCGATAAATGCTCTGGTCTTAAATTAGAACATTACACGATCCATTGTCAAAACCCCAGGGTTAAAATGGGTATTTCCTCATAGTGTGCGAGCAGCCGAGCGTGCCCTGGTTACTGCACAACCGCAGGTAGTCTCAGCACTGCACATACCATTAACAATACAGGGTGAATGCAACTGGCACCCGAGACAGAGCGAGGACGTACGCCGAAGTTTCAGCCGTGAATGTAGTTGCTCCGGATTTGGTTACGGGTGTTGGTCTGAAAACGCCAAATCCAGACCCCAAAGCCAGAAAGTCATCAGCCGAAGCAACGGGGCTTAGGGAAAAGGCTCAGGCAGCTAAAACAGGAATGCAGAGGAAAAACGTGCAGGATAACTGCTCAGGTGCACTTCAATCCCTGAAAGTGCAGTTGCGCAAAGTCCAGGCCAACCTTGAATTCCTAAAAGGAAGGCAAATGTATCGGGATCTAGACACAGAACGGTCCTGATCTTGAACGATGAACAACCGTTCATAAAGGAATCGAAGGCCCGTCGAGAAGTGGACCGGCAAAGAGTCAAGAATGTCTTGCAGGCAGTTGGTATGTCACCTGTTAGCATAAAGATGATATACAGAGTACGCATATGGAACAACCCGGAACCATCTGGTTCCCACATGGCTAGAATCCTGCTGGTTCAGTTCATGAAACCAGTAGAGATAAGTTGCTTGCCACTTCACAAAACATTTTAGATATTAACTGCGGGAGATTTGAAGTGGTGCATGACATCTCCAGTTCCCTGTCGTAGTTATTGAGGATGTCCTAGAAAATGAGCAGTAGCAGAGTTGCTTGCAGTCGGGGTTGGAGGAAAGTAATGGATCCGTAGACGGCTCCGGGTCTACTACACCGCTCAGGAAAACGTCAGCGCCAACCGAGATGAACTTCGCTTTAGGGCGCAGAACAGGCACTTTCATAGGGCAACTTATAGACAGTTCGAAAAATTTGTTGTTTCCTCGTGTGCTGCGCCCGAGGGGTACACGGTAAAAGGAAAATTAGAAGTCCAGATGGAGTTAGATCTACTGAACGGCAAATTATTAGTATTATGCACAAATGTATGCAGGATAAGAACTAAGTGAGGGAAAACCCTAAATACAGCAAATGAACACAAAACTATCGTGGTAGCCGTTTCAGAATCATGGCTCGTTATTCACGACTATGTTCTGACACTGACTCGTGAAGCTTATCAGATTCATAGACAGAATCGGAGTCCTCAGCTGCAGGGAGGTGGGGTGATTCTATTAGTAAGGGAGCATATCTAGCAAGTTAGTTTGGATATTCAAGTCTGCACAAGCACCATACAAATGTGCTCAATCACCACCACCACCGAGAGGCACAAAACTATCAGCATGTGTATACAGGAGTCTCAGTGCTGTAGCAACAGAGGACGAGCAGCTTCGATCAGTATTAGATATCCTGGCATGAATGTATCATAAGCTAATAATAATACCTATCAGGTATAAAGTGGGACATCGGTAGGAGTTCGAATGAAGTACAGGAGCATGGTGTACGTCAACCAATTCGCACTTTGATGACGCGTAGCCGAAACCGATACAAATCCCTAAATAAAACACGATTAATCTTTTATGTTATACGGTATTGAATTAGCAAAATCATTACAAAATGTACAACACAGCAAACCTCAAATATGCGGCCAAAAGCACTCAAGCAATTGAGAACCAAATAGGATGTCCAGCAGGAGCCAACATGTCGATCACGTTCTCTATCCACGCCAAATTGAAATGTGGCGGGAATCAAGTCAGCGGATAAACAATTGTGTGGGGGTGTATGTGAGTAAGAATATGTCAATAAACAAGTAACTCAAGAACAAAGTTACGTCAGATGTAATCATTGTGGTTTGAGAGGGATTTTCAAAAATCAACGTGAAATACACATGGCTTCCTAGACTGCATACATCTCAAAGCCATGCACCAGCACGCAAAAGACAATAAGCGTTTTAGGTCGGGACAGCAACCGTCTCTGCTGGACCCTTTTATTGCGCATTACGAAAAGGACATGCAAGAATTGGGTTACTATTCCCCGATGGGAAACATCGACCAGGTGGTCATCGTGTTTACATTAAAAACAAGGCTACCGAAGCCCCATGGACACATGGTGCGCTGCTTCGGAAAGTCAGATGTTAACGGACTACAAAGGAAAGCATCGTAGCTCGTCTGGCGGCAAGCCGATGATAGGTAGGTAGGTAGGTAGGCAGCGGAAGATGTATGATAATAAAAGAGGACTAATTTGCACTGCAAAATGAGTTCGCACCTCCAAAATTGCGGAGGTCATTCGGTAAGCCACCTTGTTGGAAGGCTTGGATTGGTAAGGCAATACGACGTCCTAAATTCAGCTACAAGCGATACTGGACAAGTTGTCACGGATGCGTTACGTAGAAAACAGAAACGAGAGAATAGAGAATTGCAAATACGAGCTGAATCTAGCCAGAAATGAGAAGGCAAAGCCCAGAGGATATTGTAGTTACATGGATTCTTAGAGGCAAAGGGGGTAGAAGCAGCACTGAAACAACTAGATCGGAATAAGGCCGCCGGCCCGGATGGACTGCATCCAGCGATCCTTTAGCCCATTGATGACATCACTGCAGGTGCGCTGGCTCAGCTTTTCAACCGATCCCTTGCCTCAGCAACGCTGCCGGTCGACTGGACCACGGCAGAAGTAGTGCCAACCCACAAGGGTGGGTCAAGGGCGGCTGCATTGAACTATCGTGCAGTAGGGCTGCTCCCGATAGTCCTGAGAACATTCGTGCGTCTCCTCAGAGAGAGGTTTGTGGGATATGTGGACGACCAACACCTCATAGCTGACCAGCAACACGGCTTTGTCAACAGAAAGTCATGTCTCACTAACCTCCTATCATTTCTGGACGAAGTAACAGAAAGGTTGGACGCAGGGAATTGAATCGAGGTTTGCTACCTTGATTTCAGGAAAGCCTTCGACTCGGTCAACCACAGGTTCCTCCTGCACAAACTAGAAGCCCTGCAGGTAGACCAGCAGTTAATGAGATGGATCGAAGCGTACCTACACCAGAGTACGTTCAGTGAAGGGTGGAACAGAAAACCTCGGAAACGGCAGTAGCCTGTAGTGGGGTACCTCAAGATTCAGTCATTGGTCCCATATTATGTGTACTGTATGTAAATGACCTCACCGATGTCTTCCGGTGCCCCGGGTTCCTACTCGAGGATGACCTCAAAGTAGTAGGGAATCCATCGTTGCGGGACTTAGAGGATGCACTAAACGAAATTTATGGCTGGGCGGACACATGGGGGCTACCTCTCAACACAAGCAAATGAGGCATCTGCTGCTGAACAGAGGACATTGGATGTGTTTCAATTAGGCATTGAGTCGACGGAAGCCATAGAATCTACCGATGTGGTCAAGGCTCTAGGGGTGCAGATGCACTCATCCTTTAGACCCTCAATGCAATGCCCGGCAGCCGCAGCGAAGGCCATAAAAGCCTTATTCTAACTCTGCCGAACGGTAATATTGAGGGAGGCTAAAGTACTCTTCTCACTGTATAAGGCGTTTANTGTGTTCAAGCGTGGGCCCCTCCCCTATTAAGGGATGAACAATTACTCGAGGCAGTGCAAAGCAGATTCACCCGGATGATCGGTGGACTGCAGGGTAAGTCATACAAAGAAAGACTGGTGTCCCTTGACTTATTCTCACTGTACCGCCATTGCCTGAGGGGTGATTTGATTGAGAGGTTCAAGCAGCTCAAAGGACTGTCAATAGCAGATAGATCCTTGTTTACGCCAGATCTCAATCCAACCCTCAGAGGGCATGTCCTGAAGCTGATGAAACCACGGGCCAACGGAAGTACCAGGGCACAAACGCATGGAGCAAGCTTCCATCTAGAGT
>UZAN01055361.1:0-10452 GCA_900618425.1 Echinostoma caproni | reverse complement strand
TGTGTTTGAGATGCCTATAATGCATCTGATAACTATTCAAGCGATCTGTGCAAAACCAAAAGCAATTTGGTTGCGCTGCCATCTGCTTTGCTAGCTTGTTCGATAGTTTCGGGCACCAGGGGTGAAAATATCTTCGACAGTAGTTGCATGATATTCCTGCCTTGATCTATTTGCCACAGCCTGTCGAACCACAAACTCCCAAAAGCTGTGTGACCAATGGTGTGGCATTTGTTGATATACTCTGCCGTCCCTGTTCTATTTAGTGAATGGCGAGATGAGAAACAATTGACGAAAGTGAAGTGAAGTAAATTCGATATAATGAGATCAACCAGGTATCTAGAGGTATGTAGAACAATGAATGGGGTAGTCAGTACGTGTTGATCGTCGTGACTATGTTGCACGGACGGACCCACGTGTAGGCGTGATTGCAAATGACACAGAACTGAATTAAACAAAATATATCCATGGCTATCTTGGAAATGCACAACGAATGTGCACAGAAGCTCGTTGGATAGAACACTGAGCTATCTTCAAAATGGTATCACAACGGATGCTCGGCGAATAGAATAAATCACCTTTGCGCGCTTGATTAGCACAGAAAATTCGGTTGGGGCAACCGAATGGCAGAACAGTGTCACACTTGATGTATATATCCAAGAGGTTAGTATCACAAAACGGAGTTTAAAGAACTGAGTCGCGAGAGTATCAATTGGATGCTGTAAGACGAGATTGGGCAGAAAAAATCCACCAAAACCGAGGGTGCACAAAATGATCAACCGTACAGCAGAGTGAATGTTGTCAACTGGAAACAAATGGAATCGGCGGACCATTCTATCCTAATATTGCTGCAGTTAACTGGGGAAGCGTTTTTGTTTGTATTTGAGTGTGCATTAGGTAAAAAAACATGAAAACTAACACCTAAGGAAAGAGAACAGAGTAAACTCCTTAGAGTTGTTTAACGCAAACTCAAATTCTTGCGAAAGAAGTGTAAACATTGTACCTGCATTCCTGGCACGGTTTGAAATGAATCTGGTGTAAGATTGGAGTGAACCAAGCAACGAACGAAGGTAATCACTACACTAAGGAGAAGGCGCACTGGATGAGAACGAATTGCGTGTACTTTTATNTTTATAATGGAACCATATTTTTTTCACAAAATGAAGAGTTTATTTGTTGAAAAAGTACACTTATCTGTCTTGGTGGAGACACTTCTGGCGTAAAAGTTCTCAAGCAGTGACCATAAACATTTGACATCAAATTCCTTTGTGTCCGACGACTTTATGTTGATAAGATAAAATACCTTCTTAACCAACTCTATAGGGATTCATCATGTTCTGAAAAATAGCTGGGGACTAAATGACCAAACTTTATGACAAGATAGATCAAGTGCGGTTCTAATAACGTCTAGTTTACGTGACTTTTCATCAAGTGATTCCTGGAGAAAGGCATCTAACTTCGAAAGGAAGTCAAAGCCGCAAAATTGGATATCTTCAGGCGCAACAGCCGGTCTGCTTCAACTGTCTGGGCGTTTTACTGACCAAATTCAACNNNNATTCAACCATGAGAGTGGTCCATGCGGATTTACTCACGGGTGTCAATGCATCTTTTGTGGCGAAATGGTCTAAAACGTTTCTTACGGGGTCACGAAAACTCAACGGTATGCTGCAGTGTTTTGCGAATATAGAGGGACCATCGGCGTCAAAATAAATGGTAGACGTTTCAATTACACCTTCAGTATTAAAGCACCTAAGGACGGTGGTGGTCAAGTGGCTAGGTCACCAGATTGGGATCCGTGCGTCCCGGGTTCAAACCGCTCCATCACCGCCCGTCTTCCCAGGCGGCTGCGGCACCCCATTCCTGAATGTTGGATGTACATTTGTATATTCAGTAAATAAAAAAGGAAGTGAAAAGACATTTATTATTAATAGGTCTAGCTCTCGGAGCCAAAGTTGTTGATACTCGGTAAGAACTGAAAGGGAGGGATGTGTTCAAAGTTTCATACAATCGGAACGAAAATGTCAAAATCAATAAGGTGAAGTGAGCAGTTAGAAGTGCTAGAACAATCATCAGTGGTGAGCGATTCTCATGCGCCTAACAGTCGAAGGTTAGGTCCAGTAACTTCTCGTACCAAAATTTCCGTTGCGGAACTATGTGCATGTGATGTACAGCGCTTAAGAATCGCTTTAGAAGTGAATGAATTCAAATTGTCGGTATCGATAATGAACAAATGCTGGAAGCAACTTTTGATTGTAAAAGCACTTGCTATGTGATGAGACAGTTTAGAAATGCCAATGGGTAACGCAAGGGGCTGAAAATCTGTTGATAAACATGGGATGATTGTTTTTGTCAAGCAGTTGTGCGTACCTCAACAAACAGTTTGGACGTGAACAAACTCACCGCACTTGTGACATTTGGCATTTTGAAATTTACAAGTCGGTCGGGAATATAGCTCATCGCACGATTTACAAGAAATTCAATGGCGAGAGTGGAGTGTTGACAACTGTGGAGGATTCGAATAACGGCTTCTGACTTTGTTGACATTTTTGAACTTCCGCGTCTGCTTATACCATGAACTGACTGACTGCAATTAATTGTAAGACAATGAAATTCACTGCGCTATGCTGCCTCAAAATACATAGGAAGCATTTCAGTAGTATATCCACCAGCTCCTCATACTGAAATTTGAACGAGAGAAGACTAAATCCTTCACCAAAGCAGATACGCATTTTTCAATCTACCGATATAAATCTAAATTATTGCGTGTCAAATACAACATCTTGAAACGCTCTAAGTTATCGTTGATGTAACTTTAATTAAGGTGATTATGACAGATCGCCAACTTGAAGTAAGCCCGGCCGCAACACGGATTGTAATGTTACCTAATGACAGTCACAATTCAAACTATAGTGGTAACCCATACAGAAGGAGTCCACCCGAACTAAATTTCGGTTAGAAATAGGGCACCGATAAACTGGAAGTGGAATTGTGTTACGTCATGTAACTATTCAGCTAAAAAGCAGATCACCTAATATACAAACAATTTTGTTGATATCTCATCAGAAAACAGATCGCCGGTTAACAAATCTTTTCGGTGTGTTCCTTCTCAAGCCATTAAAATTATACTTATGTAATGAAAATGTCGTAAGGGTGTTGTTTCGGGGTCGAACAGTCCAGATCAAATAACTATAGCAAAGGGTAGGAACATGTTTGTTTTCATTTCTTTTGTTCAGATAAGATTATTGATTTGGGTCATCACGTAACGCATGCGAGTTGTTGTCCGCTTTGGATGGTGGAAGTTTAAGTGCCTGAACAAGTGTTTTTTTGAGCATACAATTCTGGCTTCAACAAGCGGATAATAATTGCCTCGATTGTTGCTGTTAATTCGAACCGATTCGGGTTTGTGTTGCGGGATATGATAAGTGATGGTGAAAGCCTAATTAGCATTCATCCAGTGTCCAGTTTCGACCAAATGTACCACAGTCGAACTGCGATTCCTCCGTGTCTAAGCCACATAAGTTAATTGATGCGTTTAGATAGTTGATTAGAAGTACGACTTAGGTACCACGTTTCCCTATCCCCATCAATTTGCTATAATTATTTACTTTTGACTGTTTGACTCCAACACAACACTCCTGTTATTTTCTTACATAAATATGATTGTAATGAAAATGTTTGTGATGACCGACTAGGAGCTGTTTCTTCCTGTTAGGTACTCTCCAGCAGTGCATACTTTTTGTGTCCCTGTCAGGACTCAAACCGCAAATTCAAGCTTGATACTCTAAAGTGATTGTAATGGCTTGAGAAGGAACACGCCGAAGGCATGTGTTTGCCAACGATCTGTGTTCTGATTACGACGATGGGCTTATTTCGTGATATACTATCGTTATATCAACGTTGAATCAATCGTTGAATCAACGTTTAGGGCAAAATTTTAGCATCATATTGAACAGTGATAATTATAAGCAATGGTTCAACTATGCTTGTTGTCAAAAATCTATTTCATGAAACAACAGAAGTAGAAACACCATTAACCGTGGAAAAAGTGCTCAAAGAACGAAATATATGACCAAGCAACCAGTTTCCGAGTGCACAGAAATGTTTTATTTGTTACACAAAAATAAGCATTACATTTCCTCAAGTATCCTGCACCAGCGTTCATGCGCAGTTCCATGGGCTCCAACCATTTGGTAAAACAGCTGGACCATGCCTAAGCGGTTAGCCCTTCGACCAGTTAACTAAAGGTCTCCACTGCAGTTGTTGTTGATTAGTGTCGGACTCCACGCGTCAGGCGCCTGACATCTGAGAGCTCACGGAGCCAGGTGTGGACTGTAGGGTAGGTGGGCGACCTCCTGGATACGTTCTCTAGACAGAAAATCACCGGCGACATCGGACCTGTGTGCAGTTGCATTGTCCTGATGCAACAAGGTCCCTCGTACTCGAGTCCTTGAATTAAGTCTGGTTACAGCTTCCAGCACTTTCGGCAAACAGTGAGTGGTATACCAGTCTTCGGTGACTGCTTCGCTGCACGAGCAGTACAGTAGCCACATAACCGGTTTGGGTCATGAACACAGCCAACATCTACTTTGCCACACTGTGCTCGTGTCGGAATTTCTGAGGTAGTGCCCCACCAACCAGTGTCCACTGAGCCCATTGTTGCTTGGTTTCTGGGTCGAGACTGTAAACCCAGGTTTCGTCCCCACTGATGATCTCTCGAACTGCACTGGAACGTCCACAATCAAACCTGGCAACACGGTTCGGCACCAATTCACCCGAACTGCTCTCTGTTCCTCACCGAACTAATGGTTGTACCCAGAGTGCGCAAACCTTTCTGAGGTGCGGGTTGATCCCGATGAGATCTTAAAGGCTTTCGCCAACTGTGCCAACGTCACCCGCGCATCCTCCACAATCATCACCTGCACAGCAGCAATGTTGTCCTGTGCGGTGGCCTCCACAGGTCGACCAGATCGTGTCTCCTCATTTAGAGACCACCTGCCACGCTTAGATTCCGCAAATCACTCAAACTCAGTACTTCTTGAAGGCGCGTTATCACCAAAAACAGCTCGCAGATGATCAATACCCAGCTGCTGCTCTGAACGACAGCTGAAGTCGTGGAAAATCATCGCTCTCCAGTGAGTTGAGTTCTATCCTTACAGTTCGAGTATAGTGACTCTTATGACTTGTGAGCTGTGCTCGGCTGTTGGTATTGGGTTGTGAGTTGAATCACTGAACAAGTTTCAAGTTCCGGTTTCCTTGCCCCGTCTACTGCATCTAGTTTGTGTACTGAGTATCCGGAAATGCTTTACTCAGTCTCTCACTTCAGCTCTAAAGATGCCACAATGTAAGAATGCCCGGCAGAATCAAAGTGAGCATTAAAGCTCACCAGGTTACGCGAAAACATCGGATCACAATTCTGACAATGCGTTCCAATTCTGAATCGAAACCAACTGTTAAGATTACCATAGAAAAAAGAACAAAGACACCGAAAACACAGGGCCGATTAGACCGTCATCACCATCCCAGTGACTGGTGGTCTCTGTTCCTCGTATAGAAGCCTACAAGAACCGTGGAAGAAACCTAAACATCTCATTGTTGGCTATAGGAATTACGTAACTAATACCAATGAAACAACGTAAGCATCAGAGCAAGTAACGCAATAGTTTCATTCAAGGCTGCGACTCTGTTTGTCCTTAAAAACTTGAGTTTGGTCAGGAATACCATGAAGACACTTCCAGAAAAACGGTAGACACATCAAACACTCGATAAGTAACTCCTTTAAGGGCTGGTGAATTTATACTTTCAATCTCAATTCGAATTCGACCATAAAGTGTACGAACAAATGAAAAGAGCATTCATAAACTCACCGTTATTCGAATTTACAGTTAGAATTGTGATGCAAAAGCTCGTGTACCAACTTTGGATTTTAGATGTAGATTATTGGTTTGTGATTCTGAAGCGATCGTAAGTCGATAAAAACCTAAAACGACAATAACAGTGTCCTCACAGCCAGCAAGTTAATAACGAAAACAAAAGATAATTATAAGTCAGCATATATTTAATGTCTGAATAAAAAAAATTACCGTCCAGATCAAGAGATACATCAGTATGCAAAAGAAGGTCCTTGCAGATCAGATCCCGTGATGCAACAGTAATCATCACCCAAACGGTCACAAGAAAAGTTGCATTCACACTCACTTTTAAAATGGACCATAAAACATTGCAACACGGAAATGTTGTGGCAAAAATAGGAAAAAAGTCTTACAAGTATTCTTTTGCAACGACTACGCTATCAATTTCATTAGACGGCCAATAACTAGAACACAACAATAAGCAATAATCCTACCATGAGTGAATAATATACTACGTATGGGAATTTCAGGAAACTTGATGCTCATCGGAATACTTGGTTAATCGGCTTATCGACATTGGTCAACCCTACAAGTCCATGCAAAAAAGGATCGATAAAGGCAAAGAAAGCGAGTTGTTTCGCACATCAGAACGGAACAACAGTAACACTAAGTGCATCAACCAAATACAAGCCTTCAGACTAATTGCGTCCATCACTGTTGTTCTTGATCTTTTTTTTCTCTGAAATTGGTTTTTCCACATCGTTCTCAATCCTACCCAACGCCCCTCCCCCTATTCTCTTATTATTTCAAAAGAAAAGACCATATCGCAATACTGCACGTGCTATGTGCAGGACGATTTTGCTGCATCTCAACATACTGAATACTGTAGAAAACACAAAAAAATATATATAGGGACGTAGCATGGCGGCAAAGAAAAGCAAAATACATTAAAACAGACAAACAAAAACGGGGAAAGGGTAGAAGTCCGCTACGTGGAACCAACGGTCAAAACTACAAAACTATGTTATCAGCCGTAGCTCGCCATCATCTGATGATGCAAGCACCAGATCGACCGAAACACGGCGTTTTGGATTATCTACAAGTCACGAATCCCTAGATTGCTAAGGTTTGCAAAGGCGATTGCTTTCGACCGATGGAAGCCCCTTTATGTCAACAGAAAGAACTTTATGTTAGTTTGTCCTTAACACAATCCTTTTAACCCCTTTTATGTTTGCCTGTTTTAATGTATTTTTTTGTTACCATGCTATACCACTATATATGTTTTGTTTTCTGCAGTATGCACCATATTTAGATGCAGTGAAATCGTCCTGGACATAGCTAGTGCAGTATTACGATATAGTCTGTTCTTTTGAAATTGATTTCGGGAACGGTTTTCTTCAGTTTTCTCTTCTTATTGTTGTTCTACTGGCACCATGCTTCTTCGCAAACCAGTTATATATATTCTCTGGCGGCTCAGTGTGGCTAAAAAATATCATTCAACAACCTATATAGGCAACAGACCATTGTAAGCACTCACCTAATTGTATGGCGAATGTCACCTCGATTGGTGATGAAACATTTGCAATGAAATTGCCCATCTTTACGAACAACTTAACTGTGTATAGGTATTAAGCATTGTACTCATGATCATACCAATTGCTATATTCATCGTATGGTAACTAATGCAAACGATCACCTAGAACCCTAATTTGGATATCACAAAATTGAGTTCATTAATCACGAAACGGATGATTGAAATACCGATTTCGTATAAGTAACTGAATGAAGACATGGATGCGTTACACTGTATTTTGAGTACCAGATTCCATTATAATAATTTTTCTATTTATTTCAACACGAAACCAAATAAGCAAAACTAGAAAATGTGCCACAACATATGAAGAAAAAGATCTGCAGAATGTGTTCACAGGTTGTGTGAGCACGTCACTTCTCGGTTGCCAAAGATCAAAGAACAGAGATAACCTCCGGGTCCCCATCCAAAGCCTTTGGCTAGAAAGCCAGGGTCTCAAGACAGCAGGACGGAGCTCAGATTTTACAGTCCATTAGGGGTCCCGAGTCCAGTCTGTCGGATCATAAGTCTGTTGGACGGGGTCAAACCTTCAAGATGCCCAATACACATCGATGCCGAGTTAAGCCGGTAGCCACTGCCACAACTAGGAAGGTGTGGGCGAGTGGCTCGTACGCCTCTTGTTTGGTTCAGACTCAGAGTTTTTAATCAACTCCCATAGATGAACTGCCAATGGTTCACCAACCCGTTTATAGCCCCGGATGTTGGCTCTTTGTCCTCTCCCTTTGGTGGGAAAACACCTCCGTCGTGGGACGACAGTGAGTAGGGCTTCCTAGGCAGAGGCTATCTGAGACGCCCCGTTATATAGGAGCATTTCGCGAAGTGTGACCAGTAACAACACCCACCCCGATCAAACGGAGGCCTCCGTTCACCATTTAAAAGTGGCATACGCAAGGCTGAAATTAAATCATTTTTGTTGAGTTTGACTTTGAAGTCATGGGTAGTTTGGCTTCCATTAGCCATCAGGATCACTCAGAATCCAAAAGAACTGCTGTATCCACAACGGCATGATTTTCTCATCACCCGATTTCTGGCTAACCCAGGAATACTGGGCTAAATCCAATGCTGATAAAACGGAGTAGACTTCATGTTTTTAGTTTTTAACAAAGCGTTTGAAAATCTTTTTCAGCCACTGTTTCTTTTATGGGTTGGAGAGAGAGTGAATGCAGTTTTGTCTGAGTTTCACCACAGTTCAGATGTGTGTGAGGTATAATATAATATGTGAGACTCGGATGCAGAAGGGTTTGTCATAAAGAAATCGTTAATCCCGGAAAACAGAGAGTTCATTGCACCAAGGATCTTCTGTATTAGTGAATCGTGCAGGACTTTGTCAAAGCTCTCCTGAAGTGAACAAAGATGACGTTTGTATGATGTATGTATCATTTGTTTGATCTCAGACTATGTGCTAATCAAACCTTGGTATGTGTTTATAAAACAAGAATTAGTATGAGAACAGAGGGCCCCCAATAAGGAATGAGTCGTTGTTTTAATGTTTGGTGTAGCATGATTTTCCTGCACACAATTTGAACTTAGGCAAATGCGAAAACTATTTTGATAACACGAACAAGATAAACATGTGAGATCCACTATTCCGGTATCTGTTTTTATTTGCCCAATAGGCCATTTTCGTCCATGTGGTTTTATCCAAATGGGCAATCTAGAGACAGCAACCAAAACAGCCGCAATGAACGGAACTAAACTGATGACCAGGGGTATCAACATCTTACCTTCGTTTATAGATTGCCGAGGGTCCGTCCATTGCTTCTGTTTATCTAAGTTTTCCGTAACGTAAAACGTCTTCCGTGATCACTGTTCTACCCTCTTTCACATGTCGCCATATTACCAGGGCGATGTTCCAGGGTTCAGTTGTTAAGTCTGCTATTTATAACATAAAGTTATTATCTCCCGAGGATGAGTAACTTCTATTCCGATTTATGCGGTCGACCTTATAATGTTAGCAGTATCTCATGTGGTTGTGGCCTGATTTTCGTAGTGGACTACTTGATACTTCAGAAAAACTAATCTGTGCACGCTCCTCTGGCTTTGGGTAAAAAGATCTCAAAGGTCGTTGAAAACCCCCCGACACTGCTCCTCAGGAAATTCCGAAGGGAAGATGGTCCTAGAATGACGATTGATGATTGACTAAAATGGACGAGATTCGTGTAGTAATATGGAGAATGTTGGGATCGATTCTACAATATTTTGGACGTTTGTCTTTCAAAAGATTCAGAGTACTTTCTGTCCGCGCATGGTGACTGAACTGTAAAACTTGGAGCANAGCAGGTTCATGGTCTCATAAACAGGATCTATGGCGATAGGTCCTAGATCCAGGGTCTGTTGCTAGAATTATACCCCAGTCAGAGTCCTGGAAACAGAGGCGAGTTTGGAGTTTTTGACTTTGTTTTCTGTCGAGGTGAATGTTCACGTGTGACGTAATTTGATGAAAATTAGGAGGTTGGAATCCGTCGATTTTCCACTGGTAAGAGTTACATGCTCTCTGGATTACTTTAAATATGCGTGTGACCGTGAAAAATACGTTTACAATACTATCATATTTTGATACCATTTATGTTGAGTAAAATGAGTGAAATACAACTTTAATTAATGGAGGACTGCGGAAAGGATGCAGATAGCTCTATCAGATGTGTCTTTTTGGATCCAGGGCCGATGTCTATCACTAAACAACAGGTGACCGATTCAATCCCTTAGAAACTTTATGGAAACATCTTTTGCAGCTCAACACTTAAACGGTGTTTTTCATCATTTGACTATTTGCTAATGCCTTATAGATTATTGAATAATATGGAATAACATATTGATGACAAACGGGGAGTAAACGGGTTATTGATTTTTGAGATTTTGAATACTTTTGTGTCTCTGCTTGGCTGATTGGCCTCAATTATTTCTGGCATACGTCAGATATTCGATTGAAATTTGCGAACCATATTGTATTGTATAGTATTGTGTATAACTTTTGCAAGCACTGGAGCTCACATTTCAGTTAAAAAGCATACACGC
>UZAN01055358.1:0-14584 GCA_900618425.1 Echinostoma caproni | reverse complement strand
AAATACCGCGATTTTGTTAGGCATTGCAGGTCAGTCGGTTTTTGGCTTCATGGTTCACAGTCATCAAAGCTTACATTCGCCATAAACCGAATTCGGTCTGTATCATAGAAACTCCGTCAAATTCTGAAAACGGAACTCTATATTGCAGCCAAGGATCAGAGATATGTAATTAATCGGGTTTTGTTGTTGTAGTGCACAAGTTGAAGTGACTTCAAACAGTGGACCCGACAAATGAGCCACTTGTGAGAATGATTGTTTAAACTATTTTCTCAAGCATAACTGTGTCAAACAATCGCGTGGCTACAGCCTATTCCAGTAACCTTCAGTGGTCACGTATACAAAATGCACTGATTCAATTGGCCGAGCTAATGCCAACCAGAAAGCTACACGTTATCAACTGGGGACAACCAATAAAAACGGGTATTTTGGACCATTCAAATTCGATGAGGTTGAGTCTGCATTACTGTGGCAAGATGAACACCGAAAGCTGATCGGTTATCACTTATTGAGTCAATTATCTTTTATTTTGTTCAATTTCTTCCAGTAAACCGTCCACAATCGACACTGCCTTTTTTCCGTGTCACGGTATCAGAACATTTCGGTAGCTGATTGTGAGAACGATTCCGACTGCTGATCTGCAGGTCTGTCCAGTACCACAAAAAGACACTGGTAAAGTTCAAACCACTTTCTAATAATCCAAAACTAGAAATATTGGGTCCCCTTTACCCAATTCGTTAGACACGAAAGAAGACAAATACCGCGAGATATTAACAGTTCCAAATCCATGGCAGTTTGACTAATTGAGCAAGAAACTTTTGTGCACACAAAATTCGGTTACGTAACTTGATTAGCATCGCCTCGCTAAGCGCCAAAACCTGGGGTTCAATTTACGTAATAATGTCTTGAACAACATTTGTGGGTCAACGAAGTGTCTGTCCAGTTGCCATGATCTGTTTGCGATTGATGACCCTGGAGTTCTCTTATCGGTTTGACCTCTAAGACTTTGTTACGTCATCGATTGTATCAACCACTTGGGAATGTGTTCAGACATCCGCTGTGCCAGGGGCCGATTCGTTCTGCCGATGTAAGTGTCACCGCAACTGCAGGTGAACTGGTAGACGATATGTGAAGCAGAATTGTTCGGCTGGTTCTGTTTTCGATTGTCTAAACGAAGTCCTTGGGTACACGGTATTAATCGAAGCTGTGCGGCAGGAAACGTTCGACACAGAGTCGCCTTGAGCTTTTGACGCACCTCGTTCATTATGGGATCACCTTTAGAGGCGAGTCTTAGGAAGACGCTCTTCTTCGGTACTTCGCAGACGAGATCAACCGATGTCTTTCGTCTGCTATGCACATCAATAAATTTCTTTGGATAGCCGTTATCCAGTAGCGTCCTTCGCAGAAAGGCCTCTTCTTCTTGAACAGTGTCAGGGGAGCATATATTCCTGGTACGATGGAACAGAGTCTTCACCAGACCTCTTTTATAAGCCACAGGAGCGACTGAAGCGATCAAAAGAAATGTTAACATCTCACGGTATTTGTCTTCTTTCGGTTCTAACGAATCCAAAACTAACAATTAACATCACCTAAAGAGTCGTGCGTTACAGTTTCCTGATAGCTGATAAGAGGTGACCAAAATAGACCAATGAAATTCACCACGACACATTTAAGAACATCAAAGCTAGAATAGTTTCGTGGTCTCCTTCGTGCACCTCCGCGTGCCCGCGGTTCAGTTATTGATTGTCAATGCTATAACTGGTTTGCTTAACTTTCCAGTATGTATTTGTTACATTTTTAAATGGCATTCTTTATCATTGTTTAGGTGTAAGATATGTTAGCTCAAAAAAGTGGTGTTCGCTCTTGGGACGTTTCAGCACTGTAATTACTCCGGTTCAGGATAATATGTTCCCACGGAAGGGGCCGACTGATCTGCGTCGGTTCACTTTCGGGGGTCAAATATTTCTCGTCTGTAAGCAAATAAACCAAAGTGAAAAAATTATCGTCGGCAATGTTGTATCCCGTGGAAGCAAACAATTATGTAAACGGGTGAATTAAGTAGTTATTGTATGTAAACGTAACCGATTCGAATGCTGTTGTGAAAGCAATGCGTCAACCCGCAGGTACCCAGGCAGGTAGACAAGACAATCTGGTGCAAGCGTCACCGGAATCCGAATGGTGTCACATTGAGCAGTCAACAAGCCAATAAATGAGGACAGATCAATACTGACCTCTGATTCGTTCAATCGGATCGACATTGTAAGTCCGCATGACGTGTGTGTGTTGGCAGACCGAAATGATCAATTATGTGATGTGCGGTATACATTTCCACTCGTCTGCAGGCCGCAACAGGCATAATGCTTGCGCTGGAGGAGATTGTCTATCATTATTACATTGTCGACTTTCAGTCATTTTGAGAAAGTTATCTGCCTCAATAGGACTCACATGGAGGGCTTTCAAATGCTGTGTCGGTATAAAAGGATGCTATATGATGCATGGGCAAAGAGATCTTCCATACACACGAATGAAGTGCACAGATAGAAAATGATTTTCTATATAAAACAACATCGATCATCAACCGTTTTGTAATATGGGATATTTTTCAAAATGAAACCCATAAAAGGTTGAATACAGGTACTCGTCAGATAGCGAAAAGTTTGAGTTCTGATTGGCTTGAGTCTGCTGCACAGGCTTTTGAATAGCAATCTGGGCTAGAACAAATATCCGGATTTTTCCTTATTTGAGTTGTTTGAATGTGGTTTGTCGTCGCGCCCGATTGTAGTTTGTACATCTCGCCAAAAAAGAGTTTATTTCATTCTTTATTATGGTATTGGCCCATTGAGAAGCATTCATCTGTCACTTGTGTCCTCATGTAGTATGACCCCGCCCCCTTCTGCAATCTCATTTAAAAAAAACATGCGACCACGCTTGTACCGATTGCGTTTCGCAGTCATGTAACGTGATCTTCGTGATTCAAGTCACATATTTCATATAGTGGCCGATCGATGAAATACATGAAGTGTGATAACCAGTGTCCTCATCCCGTACTTATGAGTTAACTACAGACATCCCAATGCATATACAGGACATCTCGTGGCCGACATTTGGGCAGAGTCTCCAAGACCCAAAGTCACAGTCTCAGTTTCACTACTGCAAACACAATCAGTAGTTAAAGATTACTGATCAGTAGCTTAGATTTTTGCATCGCTGGAATTAAAATCGGGTGCACAAGCGAATACAAACACAGTCGCCCTCTAATCTGTGCATGCACACGTGTACAAATCTGTGCTTTGAATGCACCTTAGGTAGCAGTGAGATTCTCTGGGGGACAGCCTAGTTAGTGAACGTGGTTGACACGATCAATCAATATGGGATGGAGGTGACTGTCGTAGAACGACACATTGGTTGCCTTAGAGTTGGGGTCAGAATGCACAATAGTTAATTCTGTAAACGGATGTTGCCTAAGGGCACGTAAGCGCACTCACATAATTGCATAAACACACTGACCAAGGAAGTGAACTTCAGGACCATGTGGTACCTCTCCGGTACGATTACATAACACCAGACGATACAGGTTGCCCGATTGATAATGTAACTAAATGAAATGTTACCATCTCGCAATGTTCATCCTTTTTCGGTATTGACTCTAAGAGATGTTCATTTTTGAGGTTCCCAAATTCTCCACTAAATTATTTTTAAGCGGTTGACGGTGATCATATGGTACCTATTTACCTAGTATGCTTAGTTGACAATATAGTGTATTGCTTGACGTGAAACTGGGAGTAGCAGTGATCGTAAGGACCAGTTCATTGTACTGTTGGTGGTGTGTTCTCCGAGCTGGAAGTGTTGTTCGCAGATGTTTCGTAACCAGACTAGGCAATTCAACTCATCAGAGCAGTTGCTGGAAAAGTTTAAGCGAACGAAGAAGAATAAATCATGGTCTCATTTGACGTCACCGCTCTATTTAATTTACAATTTGACGAAAGAAACAATCACAGCTCTAGTCAAAACGAACAATGATAACCCAAAAACGAACTAACCAGATGGGACGGGAAAACCTTTTGGACCTTTTGGATCTGTCTTTTCGCGTATTTCCAATTCGACAGGCGAACAGATGCGAACAGATACAAGACAATCCCGATGGGATCACCAATCGCAGGATTCATTGCGGAAGCGGTTATGCAGAGATTGGAGACTATTGCAATTCTTACCATCAAACCGAAATTGTGGGTCAGGCTAGTTGATGACACATTTGTCATTCTGAAATCTAGCCAACTGGAAGATACACATAACCTAATCAACAATGTGTTTGCTGGAATCGAATACACTTTAGAAAAAGAACAGAACAGACAACTATCCTTTCTAGATGTATTAGTCAAACGAACAGAAGAAGGTGGACAACCGAAAAACGTCGTCTACCGAAGGCCAACCCACACAGACCAGATCCTTAGTTGTCATAGCAACCAGACCCCTGGCTCACAAGAGAAGCTGCGTAAAAACACTTTTCAAACGAGCAAAGACGCACTGCAACACTCTTCAACTTCAAAAGGCAGAGGAAGCTCAGCTTTTCGAACTATTCTAACGTAACGGATACCCCCGAAATGTCATGCTACGCCGCTTACATGCAACACCCAAGGAGAGAACGGTAATCGAAGCCCCTGGAGAAGCCTCAAATGCACAACAAGAAGTGCGACCGACGATCAAACGAACAACACTGCCATATATGCAAGGAGTCTCGGAAATGGTAGTCAGATTACTACATCCATCAAGAATTCTGGTAACACACAAGACAATGGCTTCAGTGAAGGCTATCCTATCAAGACCAAAGGCCAAAAGAAGATTCTTCAAATGTCATATACAAATTAAAGTGTCGAGACTGTGACAAATACTACGTCAGCCAAACCAGCAGACGACTGAAGACCCGACTACACGAACACACACAGACAGTCAAAAGATACGAGGAGAAGTTTCAAATCTCAATCCACATGGATGCCGAGAATCACATCTTCGAACCGGACAACGCAAGAATAATCGGAAGAGGAACCACAAAGTCAATATGGGAATTCATCGAAGCATGACACTCCAGCAGGGACTGCATAAACAAACACAGAACTGGAACCCATCTATCATTACCTGAGGAATCACTGGCGACTCAAAACTGTCCCAGCTAAAACCAATCCAGAACCAGTTCTAACCAGTTTGAAACCGATTCAAATTGGTTAACGGTTGGCCCAAGAAAGCCAATCGACCAATGAGGAAAGAGGGGGTGTCACCGTGACAGTGACACAGCCAATCAAATTACAGCAAATGGCCACAGGTGACCAATAGAATTGAAGGGACTCATAAGGTCAAACAAAACCCTCGGACAGAACTATATAAGCCCGGTCACATTGAGGACCGGCGCTTCCTCGAAGTTACACTGAAGATGTTGCCTAGCCTGGTTACGAAACATCTGCGAACAACACTTCCAGCTCGGAGAACACACCACCAACAGTACAATGAACTGGTCCTTACGATCACTGCTACTCCCAGTTTCACGTCAAGCAATACACTATATTGTCAACTAAGCATACTAGGTAAATAGGTACCATATGATCACCGTCAACCGCTTAAAAATAATTTAGTGGAGAATTTGGGAACCTCAAAAATGAACATCTCTTAGAGTCAATACCGAAAAAGGATGAACATTGCGAGATGGTAACATTTCGCTTGATCTTCTCACTCACTGACTTAAAATAAACAGGCACATTTGTAGCACATGGGGTAATTCAGTTATGTTGAATGAACGTGTACAAGCATACAAAGAGGACTGCCATTAGAAATAGTTTATCTCTACGGCAAGTGGATTGATTGTATCGAAAACGTTTGTCCGCACAAGTCGGGTGATGTAATCAAATAAGCAGTGTTTCACTAATTGCCAAAATTTAACATTGCAATTGCGTAATAGTGGTTTGAAAGACGCATTGGGGTTAACTGTGTCTTGTTGTCATCACATGTTTTGCAACAGATGACGTTGGATTTCTTGTGATCACTTGGCCAACAATTATTGGTTGCGTCATCGATTTCATCAACCAATTTGGAATAGGTTGGGCGATCTGTTGTGAGAGCTGACGGTTTGTTCTGCCTATGTATACGTCAGCGCAATTGCAGGTGAACTGGTAAACAGTGCGTGACACAAAACCGCTTTGCCAGCCATGTTCACGTTTGTCCAAATCATATCTACGAGTACGGGCAATGAGTCCAAGTTGAGCAGCTGGGGATGTACGGTTTAAAGCTGATCTCAACTTATCGCTCTCATCATTGTTATTGTGGTCATCTTTAAACGCCAGCTTTTGCTAATTTTCTCGACTGAGTTACCTTTTGGAAATGGTCTCCTGTGAATATCGATAAACCTTTCTATTGTTTGACAATGTTCTCCTCAGGAAATCCTCTTCTTCCTTTGGTGTTTCTGGAGAACAAATGCTTCTCGCTCGATCAAATCCGGTTCTCGCAAGACCAATTTTGTAGGCAATAAGGGAAAAGCTGGAGAAGTGTAGATATTGACCCGTCCATGTCGGTTTTTGGTAAACTGATCATTGTAATGTCCCATTCATTCGCCCTGTACCTTCATGTCTCGAAACGCTAGAGTGATATTGGTTTCTACCTCATCAGATACATACAGATGTGAATGGACTGAGTTAAAATATTGTAAAAGTGTTTTAAAATGTTCATCATCTGTAAGTATAAAAGTATCGTCCACATATCGTCTATACAGAGTGGACTTGGAGATATTATCCTTAGTTTTTTTCTCAATCAATCTGAGAAACGCATCTGTCAAAATGAGACCCAGTGGTCTGCCCATTGCCATGCCATCATTCTACCTGTATATCGTCCCTTCAAACTCAAAACAAATGTTTTCTGTACACATAAGAACAAGTTCTCTGAAGTATTATTAAGGGGAAAATTGTTTACAGAAATAGAATCACGCAAAGTGGTACATTTGTAAGAAGTGAATCCAAATCCATGGTATACGATCTCCGTAGGGATACTATCATGTCTTCCAAAAAAAGCAGAGAATTCAAAAGCATGTTTCACACGCTGAAGCATTAGAAACTTACGAATGGGATCTAGGATGTTTACCAGCCATCGGGTGGGCCTGTGATAAGGCGAGTTCACCTGAACAGAATTGGTTTGAGTGGATTTCCAAGTTTGTGAACTTTGGACCAACTACTCATCTGTAATGGTTCCGTTCCTACTGGCTTCAATTTTTTCTATTGAGTCTCAAAAATGTAATCATGAAGCAACCGTGTCTGTAACTTTCTTGAGATAAGGCCTTCGATGTGATGATTTTACTCTGGTAGCTTGTCGATTAGGAATTTTCTAGCCTCCGAAAGTATTTCGTTTACTTTGACGATATAACGGTGTTTTGTCCGAATTCTTTGGCTGGTTTTCAGGGTTTTTATACTCTTGAGTTCTTTCATTGCCTTGTTGTATCCTGGAATGAGGCAGCAGTGTTGTAGAATTGCTGCCGTAAGATAGGAATCACAAACATCGACCAGTTCCGCTCAGGCATTTTCGGTTAATATAGGTGAAAGTTCTTCTAACTGATCATCAATGTTTTCAAACTGAACACGAGTTTGCAAATTTTTGACATATCTTGGTGGAACCCGGAAATTCATCTGCATGGATAGAACATGACATTGTGTGTGTGTGATTGTGAATAGGTTCAAATGAGTGCACGGGAAGCGCAGACGAACGGTTCCATCACAGCCAATTTCGTTTTGCTCTTCAAGATAGATTTCCAGAACCAGTGTGGTACTTTTGGTTGAACTCATCGCTTAAAGCTGGAAAATTTGCATTGGAAACAAAACAAGTGGTTCAATTCGAGAAATCAGTGGAATTTTTCGCACCAACGGTTTCAGGACCTAGACCGTAACAGCGTATTCAATGATTCACATTCACACTCACGCCTGATGATGGTAAATGGTTTATCGATTCAGCGTATCGCCACTTGCATTGCTCACGCGACTGATCGAGGCCGGTTGCCTTGGTGCTCATTTATTCTCCTCTGAAGCGAATCGAAGCAATCAATCATCCAAGGCAAGCAGATCCCAGCTTTAATGCGCGCGCACACACACACAGAACGTCTCTATCATCGTCAGGGTTTCCTTCATTCGGTTGAAATAGCAGTGATCATAACACTGCCACTTTACAAGCACTGATGATATCACCTCGGCTAGTGATGAAACATTTTCAATCAAATTGCCAAGCTCGGCAAACAGGNAACAGGCGAAATGGAAGTGGTCAGAAGAGTCTGTCCATTGAACTCGTTGCAGCCTGCTAAGCCCAATACCACGGATCAATCATCAGTAGTCCCATTGTCACGACTACAAGGTCTGCTTCACTATTCAACCAACCAGAGTAACTCATTTGACAGTTTAGTTACACTATCAATCGGGCAACCTGAATCGTCTGATGTTGGGTAATCGTACTCGAGAGGTATCACAGGATCCTGAAGTTCATTTCATTGGTCAGTGTGCAGNGTGCACTGATGTGACATCCAACTCGAAGACAGCCGTTCTGCGACAGCCACGCCCATCCCATTTTTATCGATTTTGTTAACCACGTCCACTAACTAAGCCGTCCCCCAGAACGCCTCATTGTTGAATACGTTCCGGTCGACGTACAGATTTGCATACGCGTGCATGCACGGATTAGAGGACGACTGTGTTTGTATTCGCTTGTGTACCTGAGCTTGGTTCCAGCTAAGCAGAATTCTGCGCCACTGACTAATTACTGGTTGTGTTTGCAGTAGTGAAACTGAGACTGTGACTTTGGCTCTTGGAGACTGCCCAAATTTCGTCTTTACAATCTCATGATTCACCCTTGCATGAGCTAGTTTGGGTGATTTTTAGTGGTAATACGTTCAAGTTAGATAGGCCCCACAAGTATCAGCTTTCCGATAAGTTGACTACGCAGTGATCATCACCTCTGTCGGTTCGCTTGTTTCGATGTGAGTAAACAGAACACGGTATTCTGAATGCTACCACCAGATAGTTGTCACGCACATGTCGAATGTACAGTTTTAGGCTACGTGAAGCCGAGACAAATGAATTGCAGACGATAAGGCTGTCATCGAACCGTTGATACTACCGGAGCATACAGACTGCGTCTCAGACATCGAATCCCGATACGGTAAGGTGAAGATCCCAAAATGCAGTTTGTCCTTGTTGAAATATTAAATAAATTCAAACCCGTCATTCGGGGCTGCTAGGCGCTTCAATATGACAAACGAGGTAGGGAGCTAAAGCGAATGTTGATCACATTAAGTGGAGATGAGTCGGGGGCTTGTTCTTTCTCAGAACAGGTGACACCATTCTTTGTTTCCACACACACACGCACACACACAAACACAAGCACACATGCATATGGTTGTGTCCGTTTGAGGGGCCCCTGACCAAAATAATACCTCTTATGGAGATGTAGAACACTATTAAGTCCTAACACACTAAACTAAATCGATTTGCTACGATCGCGATCAATTAGACACTCATGCATGAATTACGTCATCTGTCTGACTCAAATGCAGGTGTGAGTACCTGGGACAAACCGTGGTGACATGTTTTTCTACACCTTACGGGTAAAAATATTGAAATGATCCAATTATAATGTTAGAAACAGAAAACTCATAATTGATTCTCGTCGAAGCTGATCGCTAATTGTTTCTTTTGGGCTTTCATTCATCGTGTTTCCAAGGGAGAATAGAAGCGATTGAATAGAGAAAGGTTTTCAAACGTACAGGACTGCAGTTTCGACGCTATTGGAATCAGAAATACTCCCTCTGTGCGTGGAACAAGTAATGCAACAGACCATCTGCAAAAAGAACAGTTGATTCTTATCAGATCCCTGAAAGTATTTTGGTACACTCTGTCACAAAAATATCTTCTCCATCTTTCAAAGGGGCTAGCAGTAGATTGTTTGTTCGGGAGGCCTTGTTACGTTTCATGGCTTGGGGCTCCTTTCAGATCTCCGCTTTCGTATGCGGTTCTTTGGATAGTAACCATGATGTAGTTTCAGGAGGACTGATTGGAGTAATCAGTACAGGAAGCTGACTGACTGACTGACTGACATCTATATGAAGTACTCTGCCCAGCGGTTTATGAGTCGGTGAAAACTGTATTTTGGCATAACGTCTATGCCGCACATTGTTTCACTAACCCGAAAAACGCACTATCTTTGTGTCCCAATCAGAACTCAAACGGCTTGGGAGTACAGCCACTGGTCTTAGATGTCACAGTTGATAGTCATCAAGAGGAGTGGTGATCGTGAGTCAAGAAGAAAGAGAAACTATAGAAGTCCAAGGTTAATCTCTGCATCCCCGTGCTGAACGCAGCCTTGTGTGGAAGAGGTGATGAAGAATAATGTTAGTAACTCCCTTTTTTCGTGTACATCAAATCCTTGTGTCACTCACAGATCTTGCAGGCGTCTGCAAACGTCAAATTCTTATCTTATCTAGCAGTACCCTCCTCAACGCTGAGTTGTTCATATCTTTGCTTCCAGACAAAAATTTGAATTTATTACCATTTAGTCTTTGACTAGTATAACTAATTATCGAGAACTGGCAAGTGCCACAACATATGAATAAAAAGAAATCTGAAGAATGTATTCATAGGTTCTGTGGGTATGTTATTTCCCGTTTGCTGTGACCGAAGAAGAAGGATAAACTCCGGGGTTCCCACCCGAACCCTTTTGGTAGAAAGCCAAACCTGCAAGACAACAGGACGGAGCTCAGAGTCCGCAGTCCATTGGGGACGGGTGTCCAGTTCATTGGATCATACGCCCTATGGACGGGGTCAAACATCCAAGGTGTCCAATGCACCTTGATGCCCAATTGAACTGGTGACCAATGCCACAACAAGGATGGTGTGCGTGTGGTTCGTACGCATCTTCTGTGTTGGTTTAGAATCAGGGTTTTTAGCCAACCCCCTTAGATGAACTGCCAATGGTTCACCAACCCGGTTTTAGCCCCGGATATCGGCTTCTTGTTCTCTCACTTTGGTGTGACAACAATTTCGCCACTCCGCAGTGAGTAGGGTTTCCTCAGCAGAAGCTATTTGATACATAGGAGCATTTCTCGAGATGTAAGAGAATGGTGACCAGTCATCGTCCCAGACATCCACTATTCAACTTCAACAAATAAATGACGAAGTTTAGACATTTCATCGACCGCCAACTATTTTTTTCTTTCATTCTGTTTTTATGAATGTAATTTCCGTTCCGGTCCCACCACATTCGTATGTAGTTGTGGTGATCCAGACATACGTGACCGCATTCCAAGTACGACCAGGTACAGCTTCATGTCATCCAATTAAAGTGCCGGAAGCTGGACCAGTGGTACACCGGGCGGACATTACATCAGAGTTAGTATATGCGATGCGTCTGCGTAAACAGTTACATGATTGGACGATGGTCCTTTAACCAATGATATGGCCTATTGCTTTCTATAAAACATGCTTTATTTCAATGAATAAACATTGGCACTTGCTGCTACCAATTCTCCGTGTATTTCATTGGTGTCCGCAGTTCTGAGAAGTACAGTACGGGTTCTCGTATTCCGATATTCAATAAATACTATTCCGATTGCCACAGTAGTTCATCGATGTGAACCGCCAGGTTGACCATATATTGGTGTCATTGGACTTTGTCCTAAAAATTCACCCCGTTTCATCGCGTGTCTTCATTATTATAGAACCCCAATTAATGTCGAATTATAATTCCTCAACTCTCACTGTTTATTGTACTTCTGTCCTGGCCATGCTTGAATTGGTTACGGTCTTCCTGCCGCAGTTGAATTCACTACTTTCACATGCTTACTTCTTCAAACAGCTACCTTAATTGTACCATACAGCGTACTCTTTAATTTTGGGGGCGCCAAATCTCAATTCCGCACTGGTGTAAAATAAATGCTTTTTTATCTCTCATCTGTCTAGATGCCAGTGGATTTGACAGAAGTAGCCGTTATCAGGACTCATGCAGTAAGTTGCCAGAGGAATCACGAAAAGAATACACATCACAATTATTAGCAATAAATAATATTGCTGAATAACTCTGGGTACCTGTAGTGGTTGTCGTAATGGTAGTAGTAGCACGCAATGAACAAGAATCACGGAATACGAGTCATCGAGTAGCGGCCACGGAGGTCAAGTCAGCATTGGACCACACACCATGCACACAATATCCTAAATAACTGAGAAGCGAGGAAAAGGCCACAGAAGTAGTAGTTCGTTTATTGAAAGAAATAAGGGGTATTAAACAATATGTATAAAACAATCTCATTGGTCATCCGGGCCTCTGCCAATCGCGTGCTAGAATTTCTTCCGTTGTTCTGCTTCTGTCTGAGCCGCACGAGTTCTCGTTGGCTGGCACGATTGACCTATGGTATGTAGTCCAGAAGTCGTGGCACGCACGCGCTTTGCTGATGTCACCCATGAAGCTTGATTGATCACAGTTGTCCTAAAACTGTAACTTATCGCTCCAGGGTATGCGTCATTTCGCAGGCTGGGATCACCGCAGTACCACTGTCATGAATGTTACACCGTAGTTCAAACTGCTTCATCTAGTTCTTGACATCGGACTAATTGGCACGCCGGTACACAGCTACGAAACGCTCCCAGGAGATTTTCTCTCATCTCCTATATCCTGCGCTTAGTCAGTGCCTTTCTTACTCACACACTCGTTCCAGTTATAAACTTATGAAGGCATGCACAGGCCCGAATGGTTGACTCGATTTTTCACAAACCATGAACTCGTTGCAGCAAATCTGCGCAAAATGCTCATCCAGACTGATGATAAAACCATGGTATGCTATTGGCTTTCTGTCGTTGTTACTGAATAGCTGCCCCCTCCCGAGGTGCGACTCTTTGATTTGACTTGAAAGTGTCATGGTTCGACACCAGGTTGTACTAGTCCAAATAATTCCAGGAAACAGTGAGTGTGAAACGCACTCATTCTCAGGTACCGGAAACAGCCCGTTACCGAGCCGAAGGAAGTAGAAAGTGCAAAGCATCGATAAAGTTATTAACGCATTCGGTAATGTCGGTAATGTCTGCATTAGAGATAAGAATACACGAAATAGTGATTGGATTACGAAAATCAGATTTGCTTACGCAGGCCAAATGAGTGGCGGGTGTCTTCTCGATTGGTAGATTGCTGTCGAGTATGCGATCATCATCTGGGGTCTGTTAGACGGGAGAACCGCATTATTTACTCCCTAACATTTATTCAATACAGTCCGCTTCTTGATCAGGTTGTTACTTGACTTTGCTCTAATCCAATTACATCCATACCCATCTAACCCAGTAGATGCTAGCTCAAATCGATGAAATGTGATCATGCTGAAATCGATAGACTTTAGAACTACGGCTGATTAGTCATCGATTGACGATGTATTCAATTGTCAATAAATCTTTCTACTGGGCTGAGAGATATAATTTGAACCAATAACTGTAAACAATGAAAGTGATAAATGTCATTTTATGCTCATAAGCTGCTTTATCATCATGATATGATGGAACTCTAGAGTTTCTTTTTTTCCCCGTTGAAATCGTGTGCTGGTCCTTTCCTAATGCCATATTGCGAGATCATTCCGATTCACACAACGGACGTCGTTCATTCAGAGTGTCAGATCCGAACAACGTTCGGAGTGTATCGAAAAATCGATGCGCCATGTGATATATTTTATATAATTTGTGATTTTGAAAACACAGCGATGTCGGTACAGGTGACGTCGTTCATTCGTTGTATTTTGTACACGGGATGGCGTTCTTCAACTATGCAGCAAGGAACTTTCCATCCGGAAAACAACTTCCTCCAGTCAGGGTCGCCGGAGAATCCCCTAATATGCCTCTTATACTTTATTTTAGATCCAACCGATAGCATACCTACCGTCCGTCTAGTTTGTATCCTAGACTTTCCCACTGTGTCCTCCTGTACCTTCCTCCGGTTGTACCGGGTTTCACATCTTGCCTGTTGAGGTTGTTGAAGAGATAAATTATTTCGCGACCGCATTCCAATGTCCATTATTAGTTGAAATGGTATATGTTTGGTACTGGCCTGCGCAGCAGAACGGTACGCTAAAAGCAGTGAAGGTAGGGTTGTTTTCCAATCATCTAATTTCGCTGGCAACCTATATTTGATTGTTCTGTCATTTTGTTCAATGAGGCCGTTGGTTTTTGGGTATTAGGGAGTTGTGCGTATCTTTTTGATTGCCAACTTCTGTAAACACGCGCGAAATTTGCCATTTTTCAAGCACGGGCCTCGATCCGTAAGGNNNCCGTAAGGATGGCTTGTGGCACACCATGATTTACCACCATAGGCTTCATCACAACCCTGATTACCGTGGTGGCTTTTTAATCCGTGACTCGTACAGTTTCAATTCCGCGTGTAAAGTGCTCCATCGTTACAATAATATATTCGTGTCCTATAGGCCGCATCAGAAATGGACCCATGAAACTGTAGTATTGGGAATAGGAATCGAAATCGAATAGCGCGCGAACTCGGAATCGGACTGAAAACCCACTGAACAGAGCAAAATCAGGTAGAACCAAGA
>UZAN01055354.1:4585-14590 GCA_900618425.1 Echinostoma caproni | reverse complement strand
TATTTTTTTGAAAAAAAGGTACCAAAAGTAAATAAATATCTGGTTGCACTCATCGCCGGATCTTATTAATCAACACACACACACAAAACAGAGAAACCGATACTCCCCCCCTTTCCAAAGTGGTTTGTTTCCTAAAGCCACCTCACAAAGGTAATGACGTCAGCCGTCGAACGCTGCCCGTCATTGTCTTCACTACCACCCGCATACCATCGATATCAGTAAAAGAACCACTACTCCTTGTACCAGATCCAACTACATTTATCAATCCAAGTGTCGATTTTCAGCCAACTACTCAGGCAAGTCTGAGAGACAGCTTTGTCACCGAATAGCCGAAAGCAATCCGGCCTGGCCCTATGAGGAGGATGAAATCCAAAGCTTCAATCGTTACGTCATCGACCGGGGTTCGAAACGACCCAGGACCTCGATTACGCGGCACCTATTTGAAAAGAAAAGAAAACACCTCGTCACTCTAGCCCACTAGCAACCACAAAATTACTAATTTATACTGAGCTTCTGACCGTTCATCTTCACAGACGTGATCTATGCAAACAGCTTGAAAGGATGGTTGCGTGAGTATTGCGTTGCTGATTGACCCCTACTCTCTCCCCCCTTTCCCTTCATTTCTCGTGTGTTGTCCGTTGTGCAATTAGCGATTTCATCTTCGGTCGATGCTAGTTACTTTTTTATTCACTCGATGTAACTATCACCTAGATTGCCGAGTGCACGTATGCAGTGAAATAATAATAATAATAATAATAATGAATACATTAATGAAATCGATATTTCTGACTTCTTCATTGCGATTAACAGACGGGAGAAAAGTGTTCTCAATTCCCTCCAGACGGTGCTTATCCAACTAAACTTCTGTTCTGATATCGTGCCAATAATCATACCCGGCGGCCGGTCCATCAAAATTCGATTTTTGTTTCTGAAGTCGACAGTTACGCACCTGTGTCTTCATACTAGCCCTGTGTTTCTGTGTGTGCTCATCCCGAGCTGTTTGGGCAGCGATTTGAGAGAGCAACACGTGTTTGAATTTTCATTCAAAGTATCATTTCAAAGGGTAAATTCGTCATGTATATGGCAAATGAAGCGTGAACTGGTTGGGTCTCATCCGTGCAGTGTGAATCATTCGACCCAACTAGGGATCGAACCCAGGTTGTGATTTTTTCCAACCGAGTCATTACTCCGGAGGCTGGTGCTGAGATGAGCGAGGTCTGTGGCCTGCAACAAGCTCGCAAACATGGGTTATGCTATATCGTGTGAATGGAGAATACGAAACGGTCTGATAAGCTGCCCCGGGGTGGCCGAGTGGGTGGCATGCTTGCGTTCTGCCTGTGAGGTCCCGGTTTCGATCCCTAGTTAGGTCGATGGACTCGCACTGTACGGATGAGACCCAATCAGGTTGGAATAGCTGCTCAGTGCTTCCTAACTTTTCAGTTCATGCTTCATTTGCTCTATACACGACTAATTCCCATCTGAAATCTAATCAAATCTTCCATTATTCACACGAATTATAGTTATTCGTGTTGACACGAAGATTTGCTTAGGGATGCGGAAAGTGGTGGTAGACAATCAGATTTGGAGAGATGCGCTATGTGATAAATTCGGAATGGAAAATGCTCAAACAATGATGACACTGGGCCAATGCTTGACACGTGTGAGATACACGCACTATTTTTCGAAACGGGTTCGGTAAAAAGATAATCATAACAAAACTTAAAACTTGTCTTAATAACGAACAACAATATTTCCTAATGTAGGCTCACGCAAAACTCTTCTTGTTTTTTCCCCAACTGGCTGTTTTCGCGTTGAACGATCTCGCCAACTGCGTCGGGGATAGAATTCCGAAAGCAAGGAAGAACAAATATTATGGAAAAATGTATTCTGTACCATGCGATAGTGATGAACTTTCAGTTGATGAAACTGTGGTCCGTTTCCATCTGGTCCACACCATACAAGGTCAATACATCTGGGTGCAATTTACCATTCCGACTGACATGCTTCATGCTTCTTTGAAGAACCCGCTTTATTTTTCCGTGTCTGTCGGTAATTATCGCTCCTTTGTTTCTGTTTTGAACCCAACGAGCCTGATGATTTGTCAATATACCGTCGGGATTTCGCGCACACTCCTCCCCTCGTAGCCGTTATTTCATCGTCCCGTTCCTGCACTAGGCCATCGCTCACGTGGTACGTTCAGGCCTTTTTTCGACACGTTGGTCACACGCGCCGTATGGTCTGTGATTTTTATCCGATATACCATAGTCATGGCGAATGGCCCATATCCACCACAGCCCCGGGCATTTGTGTTTGTTCACACATGCCAAGCTGACATTTGGTTGCACGATCAAGGTTCTCGTGTCTCGCTCTCTCTCATTTGTGTGTGTGTATGCATGTTTGAACCAGAGTGGTGGAACAACCGAGCGAGCAGAGCGTATGGAGATGCTCACGTGACCATGTTCTCTTTCGCGCCGGTTTGTCTATCGCATCGGGTCCGTGATTTGCGTTCACATTCCGGCTTTGTCCGGATGTGGGGCTACACGTGGTGGTGCAATGCTGGGTGGGACGTACAATCCGTTCCGTATGTTGTTGACCCCGTTAAAGGACAATGTGGATTTTCCCGGGCCTCGTGCACATTTTGCCCAAAGCTTGCGCAGTCCAGTCACTCACATGCCGGCCTGACTGTTTTGGCGAGTCCATGTAGATGCGTAATACGCAACCCTAGTGAGTCGTTTGATCCGGTGTTGCTGGTGTATGCATCAAGGCGAGCAACAGAGATCGTGCGAGGCAGTATCACCGAGCGATATTGGTCTGATCTTTGAAAGAATGAAAACTAAATAAATAAATGTCTTTTTACTTCTTTTTTTATTTATTGATTATACAAATGTCCAGTAAACATTCAGGAAGGGGTGGGGGGACGCGGCCATACAAAGGCTACCTAGAAAAACGGGCGGCGGTGGAGCGGTTCAAACCCGGGACTCCTATTTCACAAGTTGTTGACCTAACCACTTAGCCACCACCAACCTAAACTGGCATATATATAATAAAAGTAATTTTTTGCATTGTTCGAGTGTTTTTGTAGCGTATACATTTCGCATGTTCAAAGTGTAAACTACAGCTATACGATTGGGTTGATCCAGCTTCTAATTCCGCTCAAGCAGCGAACTCCTTGGAGAACTTGGGCAACTTTGTCCATTTGAACAGCCGTTTCTCACCTGACCGACCGATCCCGGATGAATTTTCCGCACGCATCAAAATTCTCAGTTGGCGTTAACCAGCTTCTTATGAAGTTTCAGCACCGCCACGTCTATAGACGGTCAAGTCTGTGATTCGGCAATTCTGCTATATATATAAACACGGTCGTAGCGGGAACTTTACCATCGGTTTCTGATGCAGTTGTTTACACCGCGTTACAAACGTCGTTGTGAGATCGGATGAAGAATTTCCGGGAGTGCACAGATTGCCGTGACTGTAGAATGTGTGTCACGTGTGACTTGGCTCCAAACACACATCGAGGCGGGTATTGAGTGGAGATGTCCAGAACTGGTCGAATTCATACGCCTAATGAGAGTACGAAAACCTTGACGAGCGCTGTCATGCGCGTTGATCACTATCCCATTAAACTTCAAGTCAGAGACCTCACCCCGATCGAAACTGAATGATATGACTAAATACTTTTAAAAGAATAGATGTGAGAGGAAAGTGGATCGGTATTTATTGAAGTCCGAAAGGTGAGAATGGGAAAAATCGCGGCATACTTCTAAGGGGTTGGAAATGAGGACATTTCGAGGAAAAATTGAAAAGATTACGTAAGATAGGAGCCAGTCTGGGGAGCACACAGTTTGGGGACGATGGTTGGAATATCGTCCGAACCGGGTGCTTTGTTGGCATTTTGGAGAGCGCAAAGTCTGGCTAGTGCTAATATGAGGTAAAACCCGGTTACTAGTGGGTTTGGGCGAAGGTGGAGTTGGCGGCCAACAGGAATGCAAAAACCTCAGCTTCCTCGTATGGCTGACATACACGATCATCCGAGGAATTACAGATGATAAGNGAGTGGGGAAATTGCTGTGGCAAGTGACTCAAATGGTCAACTATCGGTTTCGGACGAGACCGAGTTTTCGGCTGTTCAACGATTGACTCCAAATTGTAAACAATGCATTTCGTTCATGCAAACACATTTTCGGCGCTCTCCATTTATCCCGCGAGCTGTATCTTGGTGCTGATATTGCTCTCTCTCTCTCTCAGTTGTTACTTCTCCAACTGACTTAAGCCCGTTAATTGGCTTTTCACTCTCTTAACTGCTGGCCTATGAACCTCATACCCGCACTTTCCTCATTGTGGCAGTGGTCACCGGCTCGAGCGGGCAACTTGGACGTTTGACCCCGTCCAAATGGCATATGATCCGATGAACTGGACACCGGGCCCCAGTCGACTGCGGTTTTCGCACATCGCCCCGCGCTGCCTTGCGGATCAGGCTTTGGATAGCCCGAAATTTCCGATCGTGAATTCCCCAAAAGAATGGATCTGCCTTGGCCTGAACAAGCTGGCAGTATTCCATCCATAAATAGATCACAGAACTTGCTTTTTTTAAAGGCTTTTGTACCGTGATTTGTTAGGCACACAACCCAGGTTCAAACCTGTGTGCGAAATACACGCTCTTACTGTTCACATGTGAAGGCTGTGCGTAGGATTTTTCCCCGTAGAAGAAGATTCAATTCATGCTTGGATTTTTTAGGGCCAGAACGAAAGTGCACCGTCTCACGCGGGAAAAAACCGGTAGTTTTTGCGGACTTAGGCCCGGTTATGTGGTGGTGATTCTGGTGCTGTTACGGAATGTTCTGTGAATTTGTTGAACTGAATGTCTTTTTGACTTGTTTTGTTTCAAATTAATACATCTGAATTTAGTAGCTCTCTGTTAGTTTGAGCTTACTCGAATCGATTCACTTTGACAAAGGGGGGTGGGTGGAATCTCTTTACTACTTAGAATCACAGAATTATGTAACGTTGGTTACCGTTTCTTTCAAACACTTGCCCTGTACATATCAGCCGTGCACTCGAAATCTATCAGAAACCGGTTTCCCGTTGCCGAAACACTCACGTTCACCCACTGGAACGCACGCAGATGAAGCTTCTCAAGTTTTATTCGATTTTCGGTCTATGCGAACCAGTCGAGACAATTCCGTATGGCGCTCGGAACCATCTAGTGGCGGCTTTTCCTGTGTGCGCAACACTTCGCGACAGTCAGTGAATGAATCCCCGATTCGGGGCGCTTGGTTGCACCACAGTCATACGACACGTCTTTCTTCGTCCGGTCAATCGGTCTGCGCTGGTTTGAGACTGGCAGAGGGACGCATACCGGATCCGAAATCGAATCAATCCAGACAGGAACTGGGCAAATCTTCTCAATCGGAATCCCATTCCGGTCATGGTTATCATATGCCACGCAGTGCTTCAGCAACTACTGTCTCTGCAATGACCGTCTGTGGTTCACGTGCCAGACCAGTTGGTTCGGATACATCCTGGCCCACAGAAACAACGACTAACGAAGAATGGCAAAAGCCAGAGTCCGCCAGATCGTTTGCTTCTCAACTGGCCACAAGTAATGCGAATCCCCTATTGTTCCACAAAGATGACCTCGAGTCTTCCTCATCCAGTGGCATGCCTTGGTGGTTAGGCTCACAGCAACTATCAGTCACAGGCGATACTCGACGTCCAGAAGCTACTTCGTGGAACAACTTAAATCTGAAACCCGATCCATCATCTATGAACAGATTGTCACAGGCGACCGCTGTGACAACCACTCTGTCCAGTGTGACCAAACTGGTTCGTTTTTCATCTCGTGATACTCGATTTATCGCCACTTGATGTTCACACCGTTCCATGGTCATCATTATTCAAATTTGTCCACTAACGGCTTGGGGAGACGCGAACGCAAGAACTTGAAACAATGATTTCCCCGAATTCATTCAGAGAAATCATTGTTTCAAGTTTTTCCGTTCGTATCATTATTCCTTTCTACCTCCACCCCACCCGTCCTTCGCCCCCACATAAATATAATTCGACTCCGATTTTTTTTGGCCGTGTAGCACAACTAGCTATGTGTGATCTGATCTGCCTGATCACCAAAACACAACCACTTAAGGTCTATGCGAAGTGAACCAAAGAAACAACTGGTCACAGCAAGGAAACAATTTTCGCAAAACCGCGAACTGTTTCAACAAAACTTGCGCACGTTTCATTTTTTTTTTTTGATTTTGTCTCCACTGTTACCCTCACCCAATAGGAACAGCCAGCCAATTTGTGGACTATCTGTGAATAAAGTGAGCTCGGACTGTGATCGAATGAACAGACCGCTACGATGCTCCAGGATGTCGTGGGGTTTTTGTTTAATAAGCATTCAGCTAGCTAAAAATATGACCTCAAGTCCGAAGGTCGAACGCGGTTAGGGTCACCTGTTCTCCTTTGGGTCTCCTGATCGATTATTTCTGATCCATGACTTTTCCTCTAGTAGCACACAATGGTTCAAAAATGTGACAGTAAAGTATGCACACACAAAACAGCTTCTCATCTCACCCACTACTACTAAGCTGGGGCATATCGATCGATATTTGTTTATCAGCATTTCNCATAAAATGCCGGCCCCGGCCGAGGCAATTCATCGTTAATGATGACAATTCGGACATAGTACGGCCCTAAATGACGACAATATAATCCGCAATCGAACTGAAACATGCGTTATACGACATCTAAAAAACGGCATGCGTTTATTCTGGTCACATAATCACACCTAGGTACTTGTTAGTGAATTATCTGCACCCAGGTTGGACCACATTTTCTGATTCCGCTTTTTTGTCCGTGAATTTCAACAATTTATTTTCAATTGTCGCATCTTTACCCCTAGTTCTCTGCAATATTCGTTCAACCGTAAGCACTATCAACGCCGCTTTTAAACTGCTAACTAATATCTCGAATAGAATGGGCTCGTTCATCAGATTGTCTTCCATTTTTTAATGCGAATAAATCAAAATCCACAGATTTCGTCCCGAGAAGTTCGGCAGGGGTTTTTTGCACACATCACAACTGGTCAGCGTGCTGATTCTGCATCTGGCATACCGATGTGACCTAGGTCCATGTGACACTGATCATGTGATCACGCCACGAGCAGTGACCTTGAAATGGCCCTCGGTTCGATGTCAGATGAGTCGACAGAAGTCTGTGTCGATCATGGCGCACGGGAACAGACATCCTGGTATCAAGAATCGATGCCTTTCGTGAAACGTAATGCAGCACGTATAACATAACTAAACAATTTAACAAATCCAGGTCTAAAGTAACACGTTAGTTGGAGCGGAGAGAGAGAGAGAGTGGAGAGCTGATAGCAGAAACGATGAATGAGACGAAGTGAACGCAAGCGAAACGTTCACAGTAACGGTTCTCTGGATCAACTGCGAGAATCGGCCGAGATGTATAAGTCTAACGAAGTCAAATCCTCAAAAATGATTATGTTAGTGCATGCAGTTGTGGCGATGCTGCAAAAACTTGGGGGGGGGGGAGAGGTTCAGTAGTTTGAAAGGAAAACAATGAGCTGGTTTCTGCGACGCCGGTGATTTTTCTTGATATTTTCTGTCACAGAGGATCGTTTCATGAAATTTCTTTTAAAGTTTTGCACTCAGTTATGGCGTATATTATCAAACCAACGGTAGCGATGGTACCTTTGGTTGTGACTATGTTGCCAAAAGCCTGTGGAAGTGTGATTGTGACAATTTTGTAGTTCCGTTCATAGTTTCATTTTGAACTACGATATGCCCTATTGGGTCTTGTAATTGTTTGTTCCGACCGGATGTGGTTTTCAATTGAGTAATACTAAATTGGAACTATTTGAAACGAAACGAGGGCTCGCACAATTTTGTCGTTCCTCCACTTCGTGCATAAGGTGAATACTTGATTTTCCTCTGTCTGATGCGCATCACGGATACGGAGTGTCTCTCTCTCTCTAGTAATACAATGCAGCGGATTTGCTAAATCGCAATCCTAAACTGCACCAGTCTTTCGGACACAGTTGGAGAGTTATCTATTTGTGTTTGATCGTAGCATAAGGCCATTACATGATGCTGCGTGCTTTCACTAGGTAAAAGCCAACGTTATCAGATATAGCGGCTGGACATAAATAATAATAACACGTTCAGGCATAAGTTAAACTTCAATCCAGTCCCCTTCGGGGACTTGTAAGGCCTGTCTATCGTAAATTAACTCCTTACGCTGTATACGAACTGAAATGTGGCTTTTCGAACAATATGTGCGAGCCTGTCCCTATTGTTGTGTGTGTGTGTGTGTGTGTGTGTGTGTGTGTGCGGGGGTGGGGTGGGGCTAAGCAAGGAACGGTAGAATGATCTTTTTCACTTAGATTGAACACAGGATTGGTAATAATTAAATAACTAAATTTATTCATGGATTATGATGATAAATTTCACAAATAAATAGTGCAGGATTCTTTGTTAACAATATTTCCCATACAGAGTACAGTAAGTACCCCTTATACATTCGTGTCATGTTTTTCCTTCACTTGTGCCTTTCCCTTTAACCGTATATAGCCTCAATTTCTGGATCTAGACACCAGAACCTTGTCCAATCGAGTTTGGAACCCCGGTGATAATCGAGCGCTGTTTGACGACAAGCCACCACCACCACGACGTCGATGCAATGCACCTTTAAATTTGGATCTGAGTGGGATTTCTCAACCGGATCAATCCACGCGTCCCGGCGGATCGCACCTAGGTCTAGTCACTGAATCACACTTGGCCGGGGTAAGCTGTGTCACCTCATCTTCATCTGGACAGGCATCACTACCGCCATCCAGATCTCAGACACGAGAGGACGCGTTCCGTCCCCATCCGGGATTTCCGTTAGCTATTCATCCATCCATGGGCTCCCATCCTGCCGTCGCTCCCCCGCCCATTCTCGGTAACAACCAGTATTCTCCAGTCACTCCGGCGCCTGGCAGTGCGACACTGATTAACGAGCAAAAAATGGAACAACCGATGGCTTTTACTTTTCCACCCGCAGAACCTTTTCATACCACTAACAATACATCCTATTCGGTCGATCCACACGGACCGTCGTCCATGAAGATCACCACGGAATATTGTACAAGTCCACCGGCTCGTCTTCCGTCCGTGCTCGAGTCGACTGGCATGTCAAACAAGGGAATGAACACCACAGAACGGGAAGCCTGCCTGAAGCATAGCAATTCGTCCGGTAAACTGGAACCGTTTCTCACTCGTTGGCATTCGGATTCCAGTCGACCGGTGTCTGCGCACGGGTCCAGTTCCGGTTACGTGAATCTCAGCCTGAATCAACAACAGCAANCAACAACAGCAATCATCAGCATCACATCTGTACAATCAAGAAGGGCAGCATGTACAACAACAACAGCAACAACCACAGTTCAACACGAGCTGTACCCTATTTAGTAAGTGCTACTTCTGTTTCTCCATTTATCTTGTCTGTGCTAAATCTTTTATTTTGCTTCCTTTTGATCAACCTTCGGACTCACGTCAAACATTGCGCTGCCTCTTTTCTGGCACGTTACTATCAACTGTTCTATCCTGATTGTATTTATTATTTATTTGTATTTTCATATATGTCTGAATCCAGACTGCGCCAAGCAAATCATGGTACAATAGTGCGTATAAAAAAAGAGACATTCCATGATTTGCATGTGGGCGGAATACTGCCAGATTGCCCCGGGCCAAGGTGAATTTTCTTGAGGAATCCACAACCGGAGCTTTTGGCTAGCCAAAAGTTGACCCGCAAGGCAACACGAATTGTTTAGAAAATCGCAATCCATTGGTGGCCGGTGTCCACTTCATCGGATCATAGGCCCTTCGGGTGGGGTTAAACGTCCAAGGTGCCCATTTGAGCCGGTGGCCACCGTCACAACCGGGAAGGTATGGGTGTAGTTCGTACGCCTCTTGACTGGTTTGCAATCAGGGTTTGTGACCATTT
>UZAN01055353.1:0-14592 GCA_900618425.1 Echinostoma caproni | reverse complement strand
GTGCTGCGAAGGCATGTTTCTGATGAGCTTTTCGTGTTATGCAAGCAAAATTAGTGACCCTCAATCTGTATTCCGCAACAAAGAACTCTCCTTGACCAGCACCGCCTTTTCGGAATATAACAGTAGTAGTAGTAGTTGTTGTTGTTGTTGTTATAGTGGTCGTTATTAGTATTATTATTATTGGTGGTGGTGGGGTTGTTGTTCTTGAATTGAAAAACGATACACCATTTAAGTGGTAAGAATGGATTATTTATCAAGGTTGGAAGAAAATATATGTATAGGACATGTATAGCATCATTTATTCTATATTTAGAAGTTATTATTAATACCAGTCATATTTTGATACAACAAAATAATTTTTTACTCCTCCGTCCGTCGAAATGTTCACATAAAAGGACAAATAAGAAATTCCTAAAAATACCTAACCTGATGGCTCTTAACTGTTAGGTGTTTATGCTATCCGTCTAGTCGATCCGGGGTGATGGTTACCATGGTAATGAACAACTCGCTCATGACATGGAGGATTGGAACAGTTAAAATATCTCATTATATATTCTATTTTATTCTCAAAAAATGTTACTCATTATGGGAAGCGGTCGTCAGCTGTACCGAACGATAAAGTGCTTTTACGGTTGGTCCCGCCTCTAATTTGGGTGTAAAGAACTTGATGGCGAATGCGACAATTGGATAGTGTAAGGATGTGTTACTTAAAACCATGAATGAGAACATGCATTGGAGGTTATTTTATATTTTCTCCCTGTTTTTTTTGATAAAACAAGAATGCCCATATCATCGGGTAGTATGCTTTTGCATACGTAAGTAACGTAACTTGATACGTTAAAATGGAGTGCAAATGAAAGAATCGAGAACTCGACAATATCGTTGGTCGACCAGGTGTGTTTTACTTTTGGCCTTTGGGGCCGGGTTTGGAAGACTCAAAAGAAGATTATGACATTTTTTCTTGACTTCCTTATTTGACTAACTGACATCTATTAACCAAGACAGTGCATCACTTCTAGCACGCAATAATAAATAGAAAAGGAACACATTTCGCATGGTTTCACACGATTGTTTGCATCTGTCTGGTTGTTGAAATCGAAATATTCTTCACATTGTGTGGTGAATGAGTGCAAATCTCGGGAGGCTTCAGCCTCAACTGGCTCGAGGGTCAAATTCGAGCTAACAATGTGGACATAAACTGTACTATAGTTGGATGACAAGAACGGTACAATACCTCGGAACACTAGCTCTTTGTAAACCGTTTCCGAGAAAACATCCTGTTTTTCTCTCTCATAATGGAGAATTTCGGAGTTGATTGGGTGCGAAACCAATGATACGGAAAAAGTTAAAACGTAGCACTGTTCAAAAAATCTGAATTTATTTTTCATTCCCAGCCTAAAACTTTCACAAAATGGAATGAACATGAGAAGATTTGGTGTAATTTACCATTCAAGTCAAGTCAAGTCAATTAAAGCTTTATGCACCCGATAGGATGAATTTTCAGCATTTTAAGTATCAGAAAAAGAAGAAATGTACATTTACTAAATGACAAACAGACGGGTTTACGTAAAATCCTAATGTGAGAGATGATTGTTCAAGTCAGCAATAATATTTGCTCGGTTGATCAAGATTCAGCACGTTATGAAGAAGGAAAAAATCGCTCATCAGTACCTCTAATGGAGATACATTATACAGTTTCAAATAATCATCAGTTGCAAAAATGTACAATTGAAGGAGAAAAAATCATGTGTTTATCGAACTTGTTGAAAACATTAGCAAGCCTATTAAATCAACGCTCAGTAAGACCGAACTATAAGAGTAGACACCCAGTAGGCCAACACTTTTCTTGCCATTCAAATATCTTCGCACCCCGAAGTCATTGGTTTTTAAGAAACAGCATCAATTTGTCAGCACACAAGCATTTTCAAAATGAACCTTGTCGGGTTAGTACTGCCTATCAAGTTTGACCCAAAACACGAAATGAATTGATTCCATGAGTGAATCTGGTTGATTCCCATTTTGTCTTCATCAATAAAGTACAATTTTCACATACCTTTCCTGGTCTAGGAATAAATAATGTGCACACTTTTTATGTTGTTCTGCATCTGGAATTGCTGCGTTTACTGACGCCGTTCTCATTTAGACATTTACCATCCGTGATCGCCATAGCCATTTGCATATAACTTAAATGAATGTTCTATGTAAGTGACATATTCACATCCTAAAAACGCTATGAGATGTAGAAAATAAGATCTATCTTAGCATAAAATATAGCACCGTTCGCTGAAAACATCAGCACTATTCGTAACCAGGAATTAATTTGCTATACAGCATCTCCAAGTCTTGGTCTTTCCATGCGCGAAAGCTGCAGCGATTGCAACTACCACACTCAGTGCCGTCTGCACCTATGGGAGTGACCACTAGAGAGACAAATACAATAGACACCATCGTGAGTGGCTGCCGTAAAAAGGCCAGCGCATGTGGCAACTTACAGTATGTGCAATTCATGTATAGTTAAGTGAGCCCGATACTTTACCGTTAAAGGCCGGGGTGAGCCACTATGCTCATATGTGCACAGCCAACTGTAAAATTGGACAGCTTTCAAAGCAGAAAGATTTGTGTGTGCCATCCGTGGCACAAGACCGAACGATGTTTTCTGCCTGAGTATATTTGAACAAGTCAATGCTCATATTTGATCGAGGAAGATACTCGTCCTTCGAAAGTCGCCCTGGGAGAGAGGAAGACTGGATCCTGAAAAGGGATGGCTTGAAAGCAATATAAACCTCACAATTTTTGCGTCGCACAACTGACGACCATACTTTAATTTCTCAAAAAGTACGAAGCGATATCGAAAAACACAAGTGTATATATTTAAACAACTATACCTTTTTCAGTTTAAGATGCCCGAATATCAATTTAAGATGTCACAGTATGAATTTAATATGTCCCAGTATCAATTTAGGATGTCATGTTGCTATGAGCATAATACCTTGCGCAATGCAGAGTGAAAGCGTTCGATGGGACCCCTGTTTATCCAGATCCATGTGCTTCCTACCCGCATACTGATCTATGGTCTCCGAAGATATCGTCCTACACTCAACAAAAATATGCACCGACGATCTTGTCTGCTTGTTTGCACGCACACACGGACTGGACAATGCAACCCACAATTCAGTCAGAGCTATGCCACCATGTGCAAACCGACGAAGGCTTGGTTGAATACGAAACAAAAAGGAGCCCTTTAGGGTTTCGTTGGGTCTCTCATACGATGACTACATCTCTCACTTGACCAAGCAAACGAGCAATTGACTGAACAGTAATCACCACGAACGATCATGGTCTCATGAATGAAACGTTCTCGGTACAAAAGGGGTGGTAGTGGACGACGTGAAATGGGGGTTGAACGTTTGCGATGTTCAGCACAGCACTGAAAGAGACCATGAATTACGCTCGGCCGCGTGACAATTGGGACAGCATCTAGGCTGTCTTGTGCAAAATGTGTATGACTGAGAGGTAGACGAAGTTCAGTCTCCTGGTCCTCCAGGTTGGGGTTTCGCCTGGAATTTGGCGTTTAGGTCGTTTAAAAGCGGTGGCAGTAATCTATCCGAGTAAATANAGGCCTCCACTTTGCCTCATCCGCTGCCTTGCGGTTAGCTTCTTGTTAGAACTAAAGGCTTTGGACGAGAACCCTAATTGTTCTCCTGCTTAGTGGCTGGACACCCTAGCAGTACCCGGTGAGTTCACCGACTCGTTTTCTCAAAATATAGTTACATTACAAAATTCATCACAGTGCCGCATTGATATTGCAAATTTATTTGAAACCATGCGCCTAAACCTTAACAAGTATAAATGAAGATAATAAAAAACCAAAATTCGTCATGTTAAATGCAAGATCACTTGTTGCAAACTTTCTGTAAATTCGACAGCACCAACCGAAATAATTGACGAGATTACTCATAAACTTAACGTTCCACTCAAAATTCCAAAACTTGATATCAACTTTAAAAAATAACGATCATATAACCAACCCTGAAAAGCTATATTTCAAGGATTTAGAGCACATTACGGAAACAATTCCGTACTTAGGAATTATTTCCCTCTCCTTGCATGCGATATAACTTCAGACGACGATTCGCTGAGCTGCCTTTGGAAATTAATTTTAAGCTACTTATGAGTAAACAAACAATAACAGCAGAATTAACGGTAAACGCACGCATCAATGATCGCAACTTCGTCCTCACCCTGACTTTGAATCACGTATTATGAAGGTATGGTCATTTTAAACATTGGAAAGATGACTCACAACCTCTTTTTGGATGACCCAGTAACTGTTGCACCTCATAGATTAACTTCCTGTGTATCTTACAGCCCTGGTTGTCACATATCAGTGACGGCAGCCGGTCTTCTAGCAAATCCTGACCACTAGAGTTGCTAATAAAGATCACGTCAGCACGATCCCCCGAATTTCCTCCATGTTGCGGGCTTATTCTACTGAATCATGTGTTTTTAACACCCATTTTGATTCAGATTTTCATCTCGCCAATGAAAATTTCTACAATACATGCCATCAAAATAGCTTATTTATTTTCGGAATTGATTCCTGCACACGTTTACGGTTTGAAGACAAAGTGGCAAATAGGCTCTTTTCGGTACTTCACTATCTAACTAAGTACAACAAAATTATTTAGGTTAAATTGAAATTAGGTTAGGAAAGAAGAACAAATTCTGAGAGGGTGGGAGAAGAAAGAAGCGTGAGTCCACACAGACAGTCCTGTAACCAATGTTCTGTGTTGGGTCATTCATGGTTTGTCATTACTATTCTTTACTGACCCAATTACGTAATAACAAATCCAGCAAAACCATGAATGACCCAAAACAGAACATTGGTTACTGGAATGTCAATGTAAAATGGTGGTTCTTTTTTCTTCCATCCTCTCATGATTTATTCTTCTTTCCCTACTTAATTTCAATTTAATCTAAATAATTTTGCTATATTTAGCTAGATATCGAAGTGTCGAAAACGAGTCTGTTTTCCTCTGTTTTACATGACAATCACCCTGTTTGTTTGTTCATCCAATTTGGTGGCGATATGCAAATCCCTGGCTGAATCTACTGCTTGCTCAGCTGTATTGTATTTCTACTCCAAAAGAATAATTTTCGGCCAATTAAGGATGTTTCATTGGTTATCTGGTTGGATGAGTTATTTACACAGATGAGTCTTCAGTGACATCCACGAGGAAAACTGAACACATCCCGAAGTACGCGCAGAAATGCGATGACTCAACCCAACCCACCTGGAATAAACCTAACACGTGGTTGGATATCAACAATCGATCACCGTTTCAAGATGACTGTTCACAGGATTAATCCAATTGGCTCATTCTCGTTTTTGTTATGTCATTGCAATCCACATCAGTCAGGGATATTGGAGACTTGACCGATCACCACCCACCTTACACCAACCCTGTGCGTTCAAAAACCGATCAGGGTATACTAAACATCTTCATTTTACCGCATCTATCTTGTAACATGTTTGTTGAAATGATTGGCTCAAGTGTTATACACCTCGTAACAATTTGTATTGCGTTCTCGTCCAAGCGGCGTGCATAGCTTAGTTAACTCCCGGTAAATAAGATATCCTATTCCCGTACTTCACCCTTTTGTTACTGATGCAATGTTTTCCTGGATTTTTGAGCAAATACCTAATCAGACGCGTCCTTCTTAATTCCTGCTTTGAACTAGAAGTATGAACTGATGTTCTTAATCTTGTCTGAGGAAGTCGTTGAAAGCTTCGAAATTTTGTCTGATTTTCTCAAACGCATCTCAATGAGGGTCTCATTCACCCAGCGAGCATCCTATTTATAGTAAAAATTACTAATTTTGGTTTCTGAATAAATCAATCATTAAATGTCATCCTAACAAGTGTGAACAGGATCTATTGAGCCCTCTGCGATGAAAAGTTCAAGCTTTGTGTTCCATTTTTGTGAACCACTGTGCGACATAATATTATTTGTATGATAAGTTACAGCCGTTGTGACTCACAACTTCGGCAGTGGTGTCGACCAATCCTAGACATAGTGAATGCATCGAACGACTACAGTTAACGGCTGTAACAACAACAAAAAACGGTCAATTTCGACCGCGGTTGGAATGACCATTTAGCTGTAACTGGTAGTAGACGACATTGGTGTTGTTAGTTAGAAAAACGTTGTGTAAATATAAAAATTTAGAGATCATGAAAAATGGTGACCAAGGATTCACCCGAGAAAGTTTAATCAAGTTTTAAAAATGTGCAATCATTGAACTGATCTTTTGACTGCTCTAGAGTTAAATAATGGTCTCCTTGCCCTGATGATTCGATCATTTCCTTAGTTTCTTATGCATTTTTCTGCAGTAGATAACTGTACTATTTGCCTAAGCTCTTAGACGCCGACTATGCAGTTTAGGGGCAAGGATATCCAGTTACCAGCTCGAAAGCTCGTGGTTCCGATCATTGCTTTGCATTGAGTTTCATAAACTGTTTTCCTTTGCTGACAGTGCGACAGCCATAATGTGTCAACCGGTTGATAGCGGTAATTGGAGGAATCTTTGATATTGTCCATTTTCGAATCAGTAAACTTATAATAATAATAATAATAATAATAATAATAATAATAATAATAATAATAACAATAATAATAATAATAATAATAATAATAATAATAACAGCTTGTCGAATTAAGCTGCCAGCAAAATTTTGTAAAACGCTGTGCGTTGCTATTGGCTAATTGGGAAACGCGTAACAGATGGGTGATTCGTAAAATAAACCAGCTGTGTCGATTTCCTTTGGCAGTGTACAACAAATAGCTCATTTGTTCTCTTTCTGTTCATCACTGACGGTCACAAATGAAGCCAAATAGATCGTTACGCTATGATTATCTATCCTCCTTTGGTTTAAAATTTATGCTTACTCAATGGATGGCACGTCCACCTGCTTCGTAGATCGATATCGATCGCTCTTCGACATGGGTTGTTGTTGCTGCTACCGCGACTCACGTGATAGGGTTGACTCTTTGTGTGCATTCATGTGTGTGTGTCTGTGAGTGTGTGATTGTATATCACATAAGGGTGGTCGAGACGGTTTAATCGATTAGCGCAAGTGATTGCTTATACGTGTCACTATGAGTCATGTGATGTGAAGTTCGCATGGTCGACTGTAGACAAATATGCTTGTGAAGATCGGCAATGTTGTTCTCGATTGTGATATTCAAACCGAATAATCGGGCAAACCAGAAGCCTTTTAGACGCCCCAGGAACCACTTTATAACGGATCCCAAATCGATCAAAACTAAATTATTCTGTGAAAACGTTGCTCGATCACCTGTCTCATTTGTCGTATATCCGCTCTCTATCTTCCTCTCTCGCGCTATTTTTTTATCTGACGACTATGGTGGAACGTCGACCAGCGACGACGATTTGTCAAACAGTTAAATCACACTGGGAAAACATGAATGAAATGGAATGTGGTACAGACCTTTTTCCAAGATTTAGTGAAATATTCACGGTAAATATCGTGTTTACTCTCTGGATTACACAGTCCGTCGGCAAAATTCCACACTTTCTCCCAGATAGTGTGTAACCTCAAATCTTCGGTGAACAGACACCCACATTCGCTCACGACTTCCGCACCAGCATGCATTACTTGGAAAGAAAGCTAAACCTGTAAGACAGCAGGACGGAGCCCAGAGCCGCAATCCATTGGGGGCCGGTGTCGAGTTCATTGGATCATTCGCCTTTTGGACAGGGTCAAACGTCCAAGTAGCCCAATACACCTTGATGCCCCACTGAGCCGGTGACCAATGCCAAAACTAGGAAGGTGTGCGTGTGATTCGTACGCTTCTTCTTGGTTGGTTTGGAATCAGGAATTTGGCCAGCTCCCCTAGGTGAACTGCAATGGTTCACCTACCCGGTTATAGCCCCGGATGTCGGTTTTTCGTCCTCTCACTTTGGCGGGAAAACGCCTCCGCCACGGGAAGGCAGTGAGCAGAGCTTCCTCAGCAGACGCTATTTGAGACGCTTGGTCATACAGGAGCATTTCGCGAGGTGTAAGGGAATGGTGACCAGTCACAATCCCAGGCACCCTCCCCGACCATTCGGAGAACAGCGGTAACGAATTGTCACACAGCAGTTACATTACTCCAGTCAAAACCATATTATAGATGGATTTCCGGAACAGGACGGTACCCAAATGAACCATCTCGAATGTCGATCTGTTTAGCATCGGGAACAGACGGTGGATATCTATCAACATGCGACAGATGTCTGCAGTCATGTCAGTGGCATGGTGAGTATTCAGTTTCTTCTGTAGCAGGGAAGATTGATAAAATTCAATTGATTTATCTCTCTATTAAAAATACACCGAATGAGAAATAAGCTGAAGAGATGCAGTATTCACAATGAGTAGTACCATATCATTGCAAAATACTCATTTGGCTGAAAAATAAGGCATAAAACTGACAACATATTCGTCGGAGTTTTACACTAAATTGCAACTTCCAATACTGCGTGCTATTCGCTCCGGATAAGCAGCCAATCGATCGATTTGTCACATGTGTTTAACGAACTCAGCAATCTTCAATGTCATGTTAGTGATGACGATCCGAGTATGGTGTAGTGTTGTCGCATTCCTCTCCACTGTTGTTAAAATTTGACTCGGACTCATTCTGTTACAAATGTCCTTCTGGTTTACTCTTCTACTCATACAGTACTTAAGACTTTTCGGTGAAAGTGATAGCCCGAGGGCAGGCTGACCAGGACGCTCTCCCGATATACCGAATACACCCACGCTACCCTTGCCGGTAGCGCTGTTGTCGTGATAGATCAGTCTTCTTACGTTGAACTTTTGAGGGAGCAAATGGCTGTACAGTGACTGGTCCCAATGTTGTAATTCTAAAAGAGGGTGCTGGTCGAGAGCATTCGTTTCTTGCCCGTCAGTCAGGATATGGTTAAGTTGTCAATACAACAAAATATCTCATTTCGAACAAGTTTGCAGAATTCCCGCAAACTCACAGGATATTCAATGTAACGGTCGGCTAACAGATGCACAATCTTGTGTTCACCGTACCAAATAGCAACGGTTTGCTCCAACAGATCTTGTTCATTTTGGGTCGTTGAAAGAAACCTCTGATCGCATCCTTTTGCGCACTACTCACAAGTGAGTAGTATCTCACAACACCAGTAACATAGCCGATAGGTAAAACTTCATAAAACATTAGCCTGAAAAATCTGTTGTCAATTCGTACAAATCTGGAGCTCCAAATTACCTGTTCGGTGATCCCGACGCATTCAAACGTGAAAAATGATTCTAGGAGAGTCATCATTCAAATTCGTTCGATTTCCTATTAAATGATGACGGATGTAGTCATTATTAGCGATTTTCATCAATCTGGTTGGCTCGATTATCGATAAACTACAGAACAATCAATCCATGCAACATTATGAGTAAAATGAAATAATCGGCGAACAATATGTGTTACTCCTCTTCTGATCGGTTGAGGTCAGTTTTCAATAAGCATTCATTATGGTATTTGAATACCGATACCCTATGGGATCCAAATACACCAAACAAGTGAGTTTGGTGATCATTGGGGGGGGGCATACCAATCGATACGCGACGACAACACTCATAAACAGTCGCGTGCGTCATTGATGGTTGAGAGGTCGTGTTCGCTTTCGTCGTGAGAATAGGAACTACAGTGCGATTGCTCCATCGTTCTCAGTCGTCTCGTCCCTCTCACCCGTGACCCTAAGCCAGTAAATTCCATCTGACCCCTAATGCGATCTGATTGAATCATATTCCGCGATCTGTGGCGCTTAAAATCTCTCACCCCAACACGAGACTGTCTGATTACTGACTTGTACGTTTTGTAATGCTCTTGGTGTTACGTCCAGTCCATCCGAGTACAGATGGCACCCCTGCTACACAGTCGAAGTTCACTGGGCCTACCTGAGACTCAGCTGTAAAAAAGGTGTGGTTTCTCGCTCGGGTTAGCTCGGGTTAGCACCAGGTCCCTTGTTGCGGCTGAACCATTCGACCGATCGCTAAATGTACCCGATCGGTCGTGTGATTTTCGGGCCGGCACAGGAGGAGGATAGGTTCCGAATCCCATGCAGCCTGTGTTGGTAGAGAATCATCCCAAGAGAATCAGTTGTGGAGCGGTGCGCCAAGTGGGAAATTCCGCATGAAAAATGCTTAAGCGATTATGACACTGAACCAACGCTTGACTCGCCTAAGATACACGCACTATTTTTCGAAGTGGGTTCGGTAAACAGATAATCATAATAATACCTTGAACTTGTCTTAATAACGGAGAACAATATCTCCTAATGTAGGCCCAGGCAAAACTCTTCTTGATTTTTTTGCGTTGAACGATCTCGCTAACTACCTCTGAGATAGAATTCCGAAAGAAAGAACAAATATTACAGATGCTTTACAAACCGTGACCTACGTATAGTGCGCTGCCTGTATGACAACCAACCCTACCCACCCCGCTTTCATAGTCCAAAAAGAATAAAATCCGACCGAGATCTAATACCACATCCGTTGAAATAATTCACTGTCACTCCTTGGTGCTGCATCTTAGTCCCGATTGTGATGTTCATATTATAATGCTATCACAACTAGAACTATCCGTTGTGTTCGGACCAGACGTACGAATGACACGAGCGACTCTTGCCTAAACCCTAACGATAACGCGGAGAGACAGCACCGGTTGAGACAACAGTCAGTATGTCTATTTTTTTATTAGATATCGATATGTAAATATATAGAACAAATCACGCATACGAGAACGGCGCAGTGATGCACCAATCAATCAGATTGTGACCATGACATATCAATTGATCGGCTGGACAAACGTTCACTGATTCGTTCTGTATTCATCCAGTCGGGCTCAGCCTGTCTCGAGCGTTGCGAACGTGCCTGTGGCCTGACTCGGAGGCGTGCGCGATCGGACGAGTTGCTTAAGCTCCGTTCTAACACTATCAAGGTGGGCTCGTTTGGGTAAACCGTCCAGAGTGAATCAGCCGGGNTTGTAATTTGGTCGCGATTTACTTGAATGGTTTCGGCCTGTCCGTTTCACAATCGTGTGCAAAACACCTTGGATAAGCTGACCGATGCCGTGTTATTCGGGCATTCACTCTTTATTTCAATGGGGTTGTTAGTCCTACCTCGACAACCAAAATGGGTGTATTCATCTTTTGGTAGTTTTTAATTGTGTAAGCATGACCTAAAACGCGTTAAGTGGTGGATAGGGCTGTTCAATACGCCTCGGCAACCAGTTTCTTCAAGCTTTCTACTGAAACGATGCAGTTCTGTCATTCAGTCAATGTATCGGATTGAAGAAACATGGCCCGAGTGAAGTACTGTGAAATAAAAAATAATCGATTCGGTAAGCGGGTTATTGGATTACCCCACTATGCAGACTACATCGAGAAAAGAAAGCAGTGAGGCCCTTTAGGACCATGACTACAATCCGGAATATAAAGTCATAGTGTTTTACCTATAGCTAAACGAATCCTGGTTGCAATTAACCCAGGGAAGGCATGTTGGCAAGGGCTTGACAGCCGCAAAATCCAAACCAGACCGAGTGACTAAGTTCCTGCATTTATGTGTATCTGCGTTAAAGTGCAGAACAGATGCAGTGGGAGAAATTCAGCAAGGAGATGCTTCATCAACAGGGCTGGTTTGTCACAGTCGCGTCGATAAAACCGGCGTATGACTGCAGCCGTGAATATCAAAATTGTGACAGTTCACGGTGTTTTATTTCTTAATTACATCTGAACAAATGGCTCAGAGAGTCGGTAATATTTTCGAAGTTTAACATGTTTAAGCAAATTCACTACGGTATGAAATACTACACCGACATATACCTTACTTTTCTAAAAATAAATCAGCGTTATTGTACAAATTGGAGTAGACACAAACCACGAAGATTAAATCATATATACAAAGATATGTTATCGGTCAAACGAACTTTCACCAATCGCCTGTATGTATTTCCTTCGTCACAAAGCTTCCGTGTCTGAACTGCATGGTTTCTTATTGGTCGGTACTATGGGCCAGTAATTTTCTGTCTAGGAAACTGTAACACGTAGCCACTTTGGACGGCGTTATCTCGGAAGGTTCAATCACCGCAGCTATATTAACTTTGTGTGGTGATTGTGTATAAACTGAACATTCTTTTTTCATTACAAGATCAATTGCTTTTTACAATTTCGGCGCGTAATGCAAAAAACTGACTTCGATTATTCTGGAGTTCTATTCCATACTGCGTACTAGTTCGGTTGGAGCTTAATTGCGCGGATACCAAGTACAGAATACCACACTTTGCCACTCAAAATGCACTTGATCTTATTTTGAAGACTTTTTATACATTTGACGGTAAAACTCAAAAGATCAATTATTAAATCATGTTCTTGAATGACGCAAAAAAATATCCACACAAATGTGAGGTTGCAACTGTCTCGACCGATTTCGGAAAGCTACTTTAGTTAATACGGATAGCAGCAAGTAAACGACATATATCGGAACCACTGCTTCTCGATACCGGGGTTCAACTTATTAAGTGGATTGAGCAGAAAATGTAAGGGTCAGTTGAACACTTTGACAGGCTGCTCAACCGCCCATCAAATCATCCTGATTTTTCACAGCTGCCAAACAGTTCGGAGACATGCAACATCAATTACGACCTACCTAGTAGGACAGAAGTGGCTAATGCAATCACCTCTGTGAAAAGCAGGACGGCTACTAGAGTGAACGGTGTACGTCTAGAACTATTCAGAGCCTGCGAGCCAATTGTGATAGAGCCGTTGTACTCTCCTTTCCACTCCATTTGGTTAACAGAAGGTTTTCCAAACGACTGCGTAACTTATTCTTTTTGTCCATATTCCCAAAAAGAGCTATAGAAAAATGGGAAAACTAAGAAGGTATCAGCCTCTTTGACATTTCGGCCAAATTGTTTTCAGTTATGCTGCTTAAATGCTTCGTAGCCGTCTGAGATAGTCACACAGGCCGGAAACAAGGAAAGTTTCGCCGTGGAAGAGTCTGTATTGTTCAACTCTCCACTTTTCATAGGATTCTGGAACACCGCTACAAGTTCCAGTAATCAACCACAGCGTGCTTCATCAACTTCCGCGCTGCCTTTGATTCTGTTGATAAAGCATCCTTGTGATGCATACTGTGATCCGACTGGATACCCGAGGAAGTCATCAGTCTTTCAAATTCATGCTACTCAGAGACCCGAACACTGACCCTTGCCTACAGAGAAGAATCAGTTGAGTTTACAGTAAGCTCCAGGATCAGGCAAAGCTGCCCCTAACGCTGGTGTGGTTCACTTACAGAAAAACTGGATAATGCAACAAGCACTCATCCTGTACACCGCAGTGTAGCACATCGTAGGTACATCGATGGCGAACCTCGAGTTTATGGACACTGTCGTACTTGGGGATGCCAGTAACAACCTTCAGCCTTTTGCTAGTCACCTAAACCCGCTAGCTTACGTCGCAATCATGATACTTAAGACCAAAGATTCTCCCGCGACTCAAAACCCCTCGATCAACGGATACCTTGTCGAAATAACCCAAGTTTTCAAGTATCTTGGCTGCAAGATCAGACCAAAACGGCCGAGCTAGGAGTGAAATCCAGCCTCGTGTATACGGAGCTGGGATAGCCTTCTTTAAACTCCTAGAACCATCATGGAGCCGCAGCGAAATTAGCCTACACATCAAGCTTCACATTTACCAAGCTTCGATCCTCACTTATGGTTGTGAAATGTGGCCACTAAGCAGCTAGAGGTTTTTAACCACCGGTGCTTAAGTCGCATCTTGTAGGTAAATTGGAGAGATCGGGTATAAAATGGTGAGGTTTGACGATACTGTACTATCATCGATAAGCTTTCTCAAATTGTACAACGTCGGTACTTCTATTGTTTAGCCACATGCTCCCGAGGCCTGAAACTGAACTCTCGTGTCAGACTCTCGACTCGGTATACCTCCGTGGATTCGGTGTCCAACTAAAGACCTGAACTTATACGAAACCGGTTGGCTTCAGTTTTTTTATTCTCAAACTTTTAACCGTGACCGATGGAAATTTGCGTTCAAAGCCTGTCACGAGATCCAATGCACGTGGGGTGTGGTTTTCACACTCTGGGGGTGATCCACAAGCAACATTATGAACATATGAGTGTGTGACATTCTTGCTTCCATGACCAATCGTTTTTAGACGAACACCAAGCCTACACATTCTGGTTCCGGTGGCGCTTGCTAGCGTTTTGATTAATACCCAAACAACCTGGGAAGAAGTGTCATGTGGAAGACCATCAGTGCGAAGGCGTAAATTTAGAGAATAATTAGATTCCTAAGGAAAATGAGTTAATGCGTGAGTGCCTCGGGATATGATAGCCAGTCATATATCCTAGTGTCTTTAACTTACAATTTGGATTATCCCAGCAAAGCCCAGACAAGAATCACGTTCTGCATCCTCCAGTTAAGTCTAAGTCAAAGTTTTATTATGGGAATAGCTTACAAGCTCGTGCTTCTCTTGTCCCATAGGAT
>UZAN01055348.1:0-14595 GCA_900618425.1 Echinostoma caproni | reverse complement strand
TCCGATTGATTGGGTGTTAGAAGCTTAACATACTAACGAATGGGACGGCGACTACAGTGCTTCCGTGGTAATTTACCCATGACTTTTTAGGCCTGGTACCATTCAGGTTAGTGATCAGCACAAAGTCAAGTTCCAACCACCAGACATGGTCTGAATGAGAGTTTTGAGCACGGTCGACGACCTACAATGGGAAACAATTCTGAAGAAGGTCGCAAAGACCACGGAGCAGAAAAGGCCTCGACTAAAACCTTAGTCAATGGGTCTGCGTTGGTCCTCGCATGTAAAACATGTCATGAATGGGATCAAAATTCAGTAAGGGGATTACTATTGCACCCACGGCCCACTCACATACTGTATTCAAATCGAGCTGGTTTTGTGCTTGGTTTTCTGACATAACAAATCTCGGCTCGAAATCCTTAGAACCTTACTGTCTTAGAAACTGCACAATTCACATTCAATTAATTATATTGGGAAAATAAAACTAAAGCACATTTCAAAGTCTTTCAAAAATCGTATCATATGTTTCATGTCTTGTTGCGCGGAAGCGTTTTCAGTAGTCTTTGGAACTTGTAAATGATCAGATGCCCAACTGAATGAATAGATACTTCCGAATTCCAGAAGACGATATCTCTGGCTTATCAATGTGGTCCTTTTGGGCACTTGCAACATGTTGTGTCAATATTGCACCACGTCGTTCCTGATTATCAGTTTGAACTTGCTGAAACCTTCAGCTCATACGTTGAAGAACGGGATATGCGATCAATAACAAAGTGAATGCCAGCGCCAAAGATTGCCAACATCAGCTCCCCCATTTATGAGCGCGCTATGGTCCTCCCATAATTTTTCCGCAACTTTTCATGAAAATCGTTGATACAAAACCAATCAGATCGTTGATAACACTCATAATTGAAATAGCAGCAACACTGTTCCGTTGATAACCAGGGAATGATGTGATGGGACTGACAGTTCGTAAAATCTATCATACGAGAGAGAAATGCTTTTGCGCTTCATGTTGCGGTGAAAGAAGCGGGACTGAGAACTGGCATGAAGATGGGTGACATTACCGAAGCGTTGCGTTGATGATAAACAGGGGAGTTTTGAAAACTGGTTACGAAGGTTTATGGGTGAATGGTGTACACACGGCAGAAATCAGAACTTTGAACGTCGTGTGGGATTTATCATTGTAAGCTAGTGAAATACCGTGCATTTCGCACCCAAGTCGATCAGATGAAGTAGAAACGATGGTGTAAACAAAGAGGAATTAAAAGCACTCTGTCCTTCTAATTAACTGGAGTAGGGAAGCCAGAAACGCAGGTTGTACAATGTATGTTGAATCACCTCGCTGCGTCAATAAACATACACAATGCCGATAGAATGGAGAGAAAGCCGCGCTATCGAGTAACCAAACGCATCCAGATCTGGTTTCATAAAATAATGGCTGAAAAATTGGAAGTATGACGTCATCGGTGACATGTAAGAAACTCAGTTCATCCAATGCAGAACACCTGGTCGAAATGAAACATTGTGTTATACTGAGAGACATTCGGACTCCTCTATAACACAAAAATCACCAGGCTTCTCAAATATGCCACGATAACGCACTTATCAGACACCCATTACATCCATGAGATTGTATGCAGGAAAAACATTTCATTCTGGTCAAGAAAAGCAAACTAAATAAAGATTTTGTGCATAATACCAATCATAAAAATAATTATATGTACAAAGTGTTTTAGATATCTTAAAAGGATTGAGATGGATTATTCTTCGGAAAGAATACAGAATTAGTAATGTTTGTAGAATGTACAGGAATGTGATGCGATATGACATGATGTGATGTTTTAATTGAATCAAACCGTTTAAAGGAAGATAGATTTTTTACTGATAAACAAATAAAACAAATATCCTGTTCAGGTGTCAGTCGTGTCGGAACAAAATGCATTGAAAAGTGATTGGCATATTACTTTATGTGTTAGAGCATTTGAGAAAATCCCCGAACGGTAGTTCAATCGATCGAGCCGAACATTGCTGTTTGTTGCCATTGTGCATTGGCAGGCCTAATTTTAATTTATCCCGAAAATCATTCAACTTTCTCGACTTGTAAAATCCATGGACACAGAGGAGTTGATCCTTGCGTGACACAATTAACTGCTTCTGCTTGATTCACTTGTAACTTCCCGATGACAGCCACTCAAAGCGATTAGAAGTGCATTCGCAAATCCGGTGCAGCATACGCAACCAGTTGTTGGAATGCATTTTCATCAACCAAAACCCCGAATTCATGTTCTTCCAGTCAGTCATTCCACTTTAGGGAACCTCATAAGACGACAGAATAAAAAAGGGATTTGAATAAAAAAATGTTACCAAATAAGCATCCTTGGTTTTTTTTCTATCGAGCGCATCACGTAGCAAATCATTGTGAATTCTAGTTATCACAACCCTTGAAAACCTTGAGTGATTTGCTTGCTTCTTTCCGAGTTCTGAGTTCATCGTTGAAATAAAACTAAAAATATTATTAATTGGTTTGGAACGCTTTCTTGTGTGTGATGACCAGTTGATAAATGGGAAAATAATCAGCGTCATTTGACGGGATTCAATCTGGGGACAAAATAGTCTACTAGATGATTTCAGCTTAGAAATTTGTTACAGACTAAAATGTATTTTTACTTATTATTCTTTTTATCCCCTTTTATTAAATGCGTACTTGGACGAGGAATGTTTAAATGGCAGAAGCCGTCAATCAGAACTTTGCAATGTTCGGTTCGGTTCGGTTCGGTTTGTACAATCATCAAACATGCACGTTTGAGAGGCGGTTTTAGTTGCTCTCTTGTGGTTGCCTACCTGGAGAAAATAGTAGTTGAGACAAAGATCATTGCCATTCGTCCCAAGATAAACCCGGCTACATATTTGCTAATTCTATGGAAAAAATCGATCAAATTTACAACGCATTTTACCCTAATTAGAGTCATTTCGGATCATTACTAATCTCGAGGACATTAATCAATAATATTGCGTCGTACGGCAATATTCACTCAGTCCGTCCGTCTGATCCGTGGCCTATGACCGGTTGAACTTTGCTCACCGTGTAATTGGTTGGCACAATCTTTTTCTTGCGTTGATCGATGTTATTTCGACTCATATATAAGCATCAGAGTACTTGTAAATTGACTTGTGACTGCTGCTCAACGCCATTAAAATCCGTGCTGTTGAGGCCGTGTCTTCTCTCTTATTTTTGGGAAACCTGCGAGAATCGAGAGCCGACTCTGCGTCCCAGGTAGCCTAGGTAGCTTCTGCTCCTAGAACTATCCGCAGTTCCCGTGTTCCCGTGTGCTACTAGTGTTACTGTGCTATAGCTTGTTCTTTGCACTTGTGGTGTTTAGCTGTGATATACAGCTGTGCGACATAATAGTAGGCGACGGATATAAGAAGCATAAAACATAACAATAGTAGAGGGTGGATTGAAAAGTAGTGAGAGATAAGGAAATTCCGGTCAGTTGGGATCGCAAAGAGATTGAGAAGATGCAATGTAATTGTAGGAAATGGAGAGAGCTTGATGATCATAGTAATCGGGTTTCCCGCGGTCTGCCGTTGACATCTAACATCTCTTGACCAATACAGTCAAGAGTTATGATGCATTTAGTCCCATGGCTCTGCAAATAGACAATTCACTTATTTATTTTACCGACGATTACATGTATACTGCTAGAGAAAAAGTAAAATATCCACGGCTAATCACAAGTAAGTGTGAGTTAAATGTGAATTTAAAGTAGGATATTTTTGACTTGTTGTATTGTGTTGCTGTGGGATGATTTGTTTAAACAATCTGAGTCAAAAATGTTGATCATAGCACCGAGAAAGGGCACTTTAAGACGTACGAAGTATGCATGACACTCGAAAGACTGATGTCAGGAGAACCTATGTCTTCAGTGACTTCATTATCAAGCTTTTCCTATCGCCTCAGTAGTACGTTTAAAAAAGGCACCCGAAGTTCACTCTCGCTGGAAATCGCTGCATTGGCAGAAAATACGGACCATACACTCCATATCGATTTCAAAGGTTATGTTCCTCACAATGTGAATAGGCTCTTTCGAAATGACTGGTTGTGGTTCCCCTCCATGACATTCAATATGAGAGATATTTTGAGAACGACTTTGGAAAAAACCGGTATATTTTCATTCTGCGATATTGTAATTTCCAGGGTAATGAAATCCGCTTCGATGCCGTACAGGCGGACGATGCTGGTGAATACATATGCTTTGCGGAAAACTCAGTCAACCAAGCAACTTGGCGTGTTCGTCTGCAAGTTCGACGTAAGTTGGATATATTTTATATAAGTTGTAATTTTGAAAACGCAGCGATGTCGGTACAGGTGAAAATAAGCCGACGTTTCAGTTACCGTGGGTAACCTTTATCAAGGTGATTTTTCAATCGAATGCAATCGAATGGATATATTTTGTAACCGGAGCATTTGTACGAAAGTTGTCTTTGCATTACTCATGAGTAGTAAGGGTTGATATCGATTGTCTTATGAAAAAGATCCTTAATTCTAAATTCCACTCGAAATATCTGTAAAGTAACACAATCATCCTGGTGCACATCGTGAAGACCAAACCGTCTAATTATTCCAATTCTGAATCTGGTGTAAGTAAGTTCACATCAAGACGCATCTGGAAAATGTTTAAACGGTTCCACAGAATACGTGATGAGGACACTCGTTTTCAGTGCATCATGCCATTACGACACAATACATATAATTATAGTTTGTATAGTTACGGTTGAGGACTCATGAAGGAAAAGGAGAAGTACCTGAAATATTCAAAATAACTTTCTCATACGGTCTCATGAAGTTGAATAATCGAAATTTCGAGAAAAAAATTCCAAGATTTCCTGGAATTCATTCACCGCAATAATATCTACTTCTATCCAGAACTTTCATTAGAATGTAACACTTTCTTGTTAGTTGCTTCATGGACTAACTGCTATTCTTTGTGGCTCCATTTTCACGCACAATCCCCAGTTTATCCATCAATTAACCGCACACAGTTTGAGTTAACGGATTGCACTTACTGCATAACACATCGGAGATGTGACGCACCAGCAAATTACTGATTACCTGTGAGGGCGACACTTGCAGAAACTGGAATCGGTCAGACTACACCTTTTCCAATTCAAGATGTCCAAGTATCACTTCAAGTATCATTTCAAGCTGTCTCGTTGGCCACATGAGCGATGGAGGTCCCATGTACCGTTAAAACTTCCCAATGATGTCTGGATGATAATCATGCAGCACGGGTTTCTCTACCTCCCGTCGAGGCGCGAGTGGGGGGGGGGATCGATTGTGAATGTTGCCTCGGTCACATCTTCCCATCCAATTCCCATGACATGCACAGTGGCTGTTTATCTTGCTAATACGCTTACTCGTATCAGTGTGCATGTATTCGTCCCCCTGTCTCTGAAAAGTCATATTGGGCCATGCTCCGCAGATACCAATGGATCGTGCAGGATCAACGCTTGAACCAGCATTGCTTACCTCCGTGGCCTTATGTTGCAATAGTAGTCATAAGCTACACCTCAAGCGGTTCTCGTGGAATACCAATCGATTATACTTGATCGATATATGAATCAGTGTTAACCACTGTTGATCATCCAGTTTGTTAAAACATGAAGATAATATTCCATCTCTGTGATACCAACACAGAAGCACCTTCAAGTATTGGACAATTAAAGCGACCATTTTGGCTGTATATCCGGGACGGAATGAGTTATCTCTATCACACCAACTGCAACTGAAATAACGTAACGAGGGCAATGAATAGAGAAGTCAGAAACGTGGGTCTGTTTAGTATATCCATGGTCATTTCGCTGCATATGAACACGTTCATACTTCAGTCAAAGTGATTTTTATAGTCGGTGAGATAATAAATGTGATACCAATGCAAGATCGCTAACTCAACGGACAACGCGATACAACATCGCAAAGAAGGGGGGAGGCATGAGAGAGAGAGTAGGGGGTGAATCACCAAGTCCCATTAGCTTTACCTTCACCGAGCATCGTGCGCGGTGGTCCCAAGTAGGGTCAGTTACAACGGAGTGCAAGTCTGTTGACGTTCGTCTTCTGGACAGCAACAGTGTTTTCTTTGCATCTCCATTGTTATGTCTTCTGCAATAATTTGCCCAAATACAGAGCCCACAACCAAGTTACAGTCTGGCCATCTTTCCTTTTCAGTTTCCCCAACCATTAGAACTGCACATCAATGAATCGTATTTGGTGGCTTCCGCTATCCGTTTGCTGGATCAGTCACAAAAGTGTAAATAGAAGAACTGAATAGGTGAGAGCGCCGCCAGGATAAAGAAACACAAAACAAACGAACTAGGCAGGGCTAGAATTGTATGGATAAATAAGCGGCCCCTTTTAGAATAAGTTTAACCAATCACTGTGCATAATACCTTACAAATCATCTGAAATGCGCTGTTCCATATAGGAGTACATAAATGCAAACGCAGAATGCAGTTTCTATACTGGCTCTGCATCGGAAGTTCTATCCAAGACTGCAGTTGCAAAGGAACCTTCCAGAAAAGCATGACCCAGTCCTGAACCTGAACGGGCGGTGGTGGCCGAGTGGTGAAGTCATCAAGTTATCACTTCGGAAGACGTGTTCGAATCCCACCACCACCGCCTGACTTTCCCTATGGCACCATACTGGTTTGACGCTTTCCTCTTCCTGAAAAATTGTATCATTATATATCCAATAAAAGGAAGTAAAACGAAAGATAACAAGATAAAAATTATAACCAAACAATCTGAATTGTGGATTATGGAACAGACATTGTACGGCCTGAGAAAATATGTTTGCCATTGTTCTCAGATGAGTGCATAACTGTAAATAACATGATATAAAATAAGAGAATAACTCTGTAGAAATCCAGTTATCAAGTAATGAAATCCGAGTCCAAAGTTCTCGAACAATCGTTGCATGAGAATATTAATTTGTGGTTGATTGAGTACTTCAAAACCCTAAAAATTGATTTGTTCTGGGAGAATCATTCAAAACAAGGATAGTTTAACTCATTTGATTGGTCGGAAGTGACAACAAATCAAGAAGTTTGACAACAATCCATCAAACCAATCCTTTTGTATGCGCATTCCAGCCTCAGCCCACGACCCCACCAATAAGCGTGCTTCCCAAATGCTTTGAACTTTGTTCTAGTCCACGACCTGTGAAGTCGCTATCTGAAAAATAAGCGTTTCCGGCGGAAGTTCATTCGGGAATCCTGTATCTAGACAACTCCACGCGGTTTTAATAATTACAACATCCAATTTTCACTTTGATACTTTGTTATGCATATTTTCAAGGTAACTTCATGGTTCTTCCGGTTTAGCTGCATTTTTCTGATGACTTTTTTTTATACGAAACCCATTCTCATTCGCATAGATAAACCAATTGTGAGAATTTATCCGTCGGACCCCGTCCAAAAGGTTGGCTGCAAACTACGGCTTTTCTGTTCCATTTCCGCAAATCCACCAGTAACTGAGAGCATAGCAACCTGGATCTCAAATCGTACCGGTACGGTGTTGAAAACCACTCAGGGGTAAGTGAAACTGTTTACCCGCGGAGATGTTTCAGTTTCAGATTTTGCAGCCATTAACCACGTACTTTGTTTCGCCGGTTTCGGTTATCTCATAATTGCCGTCTTAGATGATGGAGTAAAGGGAAGGTTGGAATGTTAAATCAGTGTCAGAGTGCAAACAGAGAACTCATGAAAATTGAAGGGATAATGATTAGCTGTACGAGTTTAGCTGTTTAGCGCACTCAACCATATCACTCGCTTAATCCAACTATTCATTACGCTGATCCCGATGTCCCCATCCAGGAAGCCTAAAGCGGCCTAAGTGAGCAAGTCTCCTGGTCAGGGCTTCCATGCCCTCTGGCCAGGTCGGATTTTAACCACCCTTTACTTTTTCCCGACCAACACCTGTCTCGGTAGGCAGCACTCGCCGTGACAATCTATTTTGTGACACGCAAAGAACGTGCCCCAATCAAATCATTCTATGAAGGTAGACCACTTGCTCCAATGTGTGACCGGGATTAGCTAAAACGTTGCATCTAACCTGGGCATTGCTTGCCCAGTTTTCCCACCAAACTCATGCAATACGATGTAGACAGCGGTATTTGAATACCAACGGTCCATCTTTAGGCAGCCAGATATCGCACTGGCGCCACAGATGTCTCATGATGGGAAATGCCAACCGAGCCTGCTGTATGCGTACCGACACTTCATTCGTGATGCGTCCACCGGGTGAGATACAGCTGCCCGTTGACCGGGTGGTTTATAACAGTTGAGAAAGATCCTTTATTTCAGGTGCACTGCAATCCAATGGTTTATGCACAAACACGGTGAATAAGCACCAACGCTTAATTCTGTAGCTGTTGATCCGTACTGAACGGTCGAGACGTACAGCGCACATTCGACTACTGACTGGAATCCAGTCAAGAAGCGAGCCCCTTAGCACTTGTCGCAATCTCAACACCAGTAACACCGCGAGCTTCGGATGCCAAATCACACGTGGATTGAAGCTTAATGATGAGGTTGAATCTGAAGAGCTCAAGGTGATAATTAAAGTGGGGTCCAGTATGGTTGTTTCGGAGACACAACATACGTTCAAACTGTTCGAAGGGTTCTCGCTAAGACAGCTTGTTGACCGATCTGATAGAGTGTGTGGACCATAAATGAGGCTAAGTGAAAAGGAGATTTCGCTTTCAACAACCTGATTGCATTTGACTGATTGATCTAGCCAGTAAAATACCGTGTAGTATCCCATGGGTGGCGTATCTGGTATGATTTGAGAGTGAGAGGAAGAGCTAGACAGATTAAAGAGGGTTTATCAAACGTGAGCTACATAATTCACGGTAGCCCACACCGACGAAGGGGTTTTTCTTAGGGAATCGTAACTGGAGTCTCCAACCCAAAAGTCTGACCCAAAAAATAGTGGGGCGTAGATCCAAAGCGCGACCGTGACCGAAGCAACCATGAGTTTATTAGCAGGAGTGACCTCTCCATGGGCGAAAGTGGGTAGTCCCAGGAAGTCGGCGCTTATCCGTTAAGTTATGCTGGAAACCGACGATCTGATAATGTGTTGTAGTGTGCAATCTCATTCTCTCTTTATAGCATTCTATAATTACTCTAAATATTTATATTACTCCCAGTGATCCAATTTACTCCTCAAGTGATTCCACAAATATTTGACTTAATTGAGATCTGGTACTCGAGGTGGTAACGGGAGTATTTTTGGCTGTGATTTGCATGCAACTGGTGCACTATAAGCAAGTAATGTGCAGGCTCTTTCTGGTTTCAGGAAGTCAATCTGGTAGTTGTGTCCAGTGGCGGTAGGATAGGTTGTTTTTCGGTCTTCTAAATAAACACCACGATACAATCCAGAAATATCGGCTTGCTCTGACCTCACCAAATGACTTCTATCTTTTGGATACACACTGACCACACTTGATAGAAATTGATCTTCCTTAATTCTACCAGAAGGAGTGTGCATCAAGGTTGAATAACAGGATCAGTTACCGATGACAGCGGCTATATAAGATCAATTATAATTGACAGTTTTAGGCCTAGTGTCATCTGAACGTGGTATCACACTCCGCGAACGACGCTGATACTGCACTTTTGATACTTTTTGAACCGATCGATCCAACTGCTCACCACCCTTCGTTCTGATTGCAGGTAAGCTTCAAATGTGCAAAAATCGCGCGAAATCAATAGGACAGAAAAACTTGTAGGCGTTAAGAGGACATATTTGTATGAATTTCATATCAAATTTCATATTTTTCGCTCATAAAAACGGTAGACTGCTTGAAGTCAAGGTCAAAATCAATTAGGTTAGAATGAAATTCCGAAATGACGTTATGGAGACTCAATACTACAATTTGTTTATGGAAGGAGTTAGCAGTTTTGGGGTAGTAGTGCAGAATTTTTATCTGAAATCACCATTTCTTTAAGTACCATGCGTTGTCTTGTAACCAACACAGTGACAAAATGTACCAGGTGGATGCAAATAACAAAATGTCTTTCTTCCGAGACCGCTAGATTTCATACAGTTACTCAAAACACATGCGCGGAGGCAACTTATAAGAATACACATTTGCCTCAATTTATAACAGACGTGGATGTGAACTTTACTGCGGGTTGTACGCGAAAGTGTGCATGCCCAAGCACTTTTCGCTTGAAACTAGACAAGTTCAAAGATCTCTCGCCAAACACCCACAAATAGCTGATTCAACCACAAAAATCGGGAACGAGAGCGACGGTGCTTTGTCTCAAGCTAATAAGTGATTCCACCAGCGTGGTTGCATTAGGTTAATCATGCCTCATCCAGTCATTAGGATTCGTTCAGTTTTTAACCTATCGCTTCTCAGTACATAGCTTTACATCATATATCTTCATACTACTTGCTTTATTTAAGTACCCATTCACGAAATGCAACGTCAGTTTACGTTACACAAATGGTGCATACATCTCGTTTTACACTGATTCATCCAGTCTCATATTTTTTCGTCGTATTTCAGTACAAGGGTACAATATTTGAATGCCGGTTTCACACGCCAATTGGTGCTGGATTTCGAGCCAGTTCAAAAATCTGACATCGGACAAATGTTGACCTGTTCTGCTTCGAATGTATTCGGCGTGAGCTCGGCCTCGGTTTTGATACGCGGTAAGTGAGTAAAGAAGATCGGGGCGGCTGAGTCATGGCTCTTTGATGTTCGAAAGGTAATTCTGGGGAAAGAGTGGAGCTATGGAAAGCTTAATATCAGCTGGGAAATTTCTTCTTGATATCACCTAAACCTGACAGAAATTAGTTCCAACCTGCATTTCATTGAATCAAACCTGTCAGTGAAATATTGGAATCCATCATTGCAAGCTTCTAGTGAGTAAGCAACCTTACTTAACTCCAGGATTTTTGTTCTGGTGAGAAAAAAATGACTTAACGGGCATCATTGAATTTGTATCTCTCGGTCTTACGCTCGATTTCAAGGAAAACTGCTGTTAACTAGATGTCATTATTGTGCTAAGCATTCGAGTTTGGTCAATTCAACCACAAGTAAGCCTTCTGTCCTCCATTTTAAACTTCCCGCTTCTGTCTACCTTATGCAGAGTCCACAAACGAGGTCTTGTTGGTCAACGGTCGCCATGCATGTGACACCACGATGAGGTTGCGAATATATTGGACCAAATTAGTTCTCCTGCTACACTCCATTTATCGATACTGGTGAGACGAATAAGAGCTATGTACGTTGTATTGGATTCCCGTCAAACTGACTTTGCACGAAGTTCCCTGGAGCTTTCTGTATTTCTTCTCGAATTTGTGAATAAACTATTTTATACATTTTGCATCCTCCAACGCCAACATGATCATAGGAGAACACGATACTCACAATTATCCTTATGTATTTGGTTCGAAAATGCCGTTTTTTCTGTTATCCCGGTTTTCTTTCGTTTGTCATCACGGGGGGAGGGGGCGAATATGTATGTCTCTGTCACAAAACAAACTGAAATTCCTTACACATTTAGCAGTCAAATTCAGTTTGAAAAAATTCCTGACCATTCTGGAGCTGGCCTCGCATCGATCAACCATTTAAACCGAGACTGACCAACTGTGNGTGTGGGACTGATTTGGAACTGTACGAAACTTGTCCATCGTACATTCTGTTTGCAAATTTTCATGAAACAGATCGGACGGGGATCCAGTCGACGTAAATCACAGTGGGATGTGTTTGGAGTTTATACCTAGAATAATTTCGGTTACTCGAATGGGTAGCTATTATTTCATTCTGCTGAAGCAAGCGGGGGAGTTACTGCATTTGAAATAATAAATAAGAGACTCTACATGTACGAGCGACTGATGACGCCCAAAGTTTGCCACTGAACCTGTTGAAATAATCAATGCTAATTTGTTATAGAAGCAAAAACTATGATTATCAAACAATCTACTCATTTTAAAACTATTTTCCTCACTGAAGGTCTGTGTAACTTGTTCGAACCTTCGCTAAATTTTGATGCTGAATGTGACTGAATAAAACTATTCGCATTTAACCCACAGCTACTTGTGAGTACTGATGTGGGATGATTGATATTGCTTGATCTTTAACTGACTCTACTTTGCACTTCACCTTCATGCACAATCCTCAGTTCATCGTTCCAACCTCGAAAGCACTAGACGTGAGTTTCGCTCTTATTAGAGTTCATCATTTTTGCATACCCATCTTACTGTAACCCGCATGAAAGTCCTGATTTGGTGGGAGGCTTTCCACTCGAGCTCACAGATTGCCAACTCTGTCTCCCTGCGTTGCTATCGGGCCGAATTAACTGACTGATCAGCTTTGAAGACCACACCTGAACAAGCATGAATTGGCAATTTGGTTCAGCCATGGTATGAGCTAGTTGGCACAAGAGTAACGCAAACGACTTCCATGCGATGGGTCCGGAGTTCAAATCTCGGACGGGACAGTAGATATGCACTACTGATGAGCTCTAATAAGGAGGAACCTCGAGTCTAGTGCTTCCAATTGTACGGTTAATTGGATGAACTGAAGACTGAGCGTGAAGGTAAATTCCAAAGGATAGTCCGTTCAAATCAATAATTAAAATTACTTGGGTTTTAGTTATTCATAGTTTGAGGATGCGTATTTTGGAGTCTATGATAATTTTCACCGATTACTATTAAGAATCTCTTGTCAAATGATATGGTAGTTAGGTTGAGAAGATGCAGACACTTTGAGTCACACGGTGAGTGAAAGTGAGGTGTACAACAGCAGGAACGCTTGACTGGTTTGCTCGTTGCAAAGTTTGGCATAGAATTACGTGTAGGCCTGTTATATTTCGATAAAAGTGATCGGAGTACAACATGGGTTAGAGTTCAATTGGAGCAGAATTTGAAATGCTTTGCCAAAGCCGAGATGATAACCCCTGGTTATCAGATGGACCTGGTGTGAACAGAACGCGGGACACACGCCCCTGGACACAAACACACATGCGTTTGCTTCCACCCACAAAAACATTCGTATAGGAGGGAATGCCATTTACAAAATTTCGCTTGATATTCTCTCGTTGTGATATTCACATAGGTGTGGATGAGCGGGAGTTCCATGCCCAGTAGGCGATTTAGACTAACACCTCGGCACCGATGCGGCGCTACGTTCACACCTCAAAGTGAGTGATGGACACCTCTGCTTCGTCATGTCTACCTTCCTGACAGTTGTGTAAATGAAATTATTTGTTTCTTTTCCATTTTCACTTCATTTTTATTGAAAGAACAAAGATACAATTTTCAGGAAGGGTGAGCCAATCAAAGGAATACTATACATAAACTACAGTAGTTCACCATTTTCTGTTTATGATGCAGCTGAGAAAATACTTATTGTTTCAACGTGATCAGACGCAGAATTTTTCATCACACGGCTGTTATTGCAATAAGCATCTGCGTTTCACATGTTTGTGCGGGTGCGGACTAAAATCCAAATTAAAATCCGACAAATTTTTGATTGATGTTTCGCACTGAAAGGAAGGTGATTATGTGACTGGAATAACCATGGACACTGCTCTTGAATTAGATTCAATACTTTCCTCTCAGTTTCCCGAAGATACAGTCACTTCCTCAAAGTATATCGTTTATGGTGACCGGTGAAATCAGTTTTGCACATTTCTATGATTCTTTTCAAGCTCTGCACTCATAAGGAGCAACTAACCATTGGCGAAATCTATTATCACACAACAGTCAATGTCTGCACAAATCCCAAGCAACTGTGAGTTGTATCCGTTGGGTTAAAACTATCAGGGATTGCATTAGGATGCAGCCCAATTTATAGACTTTACCCAGTAGTAATGCACTGACTTAAGAAATAAGGTGCTCATCATTTAAATGAGCTTGCTTTTCCTTACGGAATGACAAATAAAACATTGCGTTTTCTGATATTCACTAATCCTTAGAGTAATGTTTCGCATAATACGGATTTCAGGCAATTATTAGAAGCAGCATGGGTTTCACGGCCTGAGAAAAGTATTTTGCATCCGATCTCACCAGGAGAGAATCGATCGGCCCGCCAAAAGAATTCGATCCTGGTCGTTTGGATTTAAACCCGGGAACATCTGGGCTACGTGATGTGGACCGTTGAATCTTATTCAAGTCCACATTGCACTTAACACGATAGGAGCGAGGGCCTAAGATAACCTCCCAGTACGCATTCAGATAAAACATGAGTCGTGACTGAGTGGCTTTCAATTCCAATAAGGGTTTTAAAATTCTGAATAACAGTATAGATTAAATGGATTTCTCTCCTGGTCTTGGCATTAATTTTGAACTAAAATCAAATTCAATATCATGTGCAACTCAACTCCGCTTTCGTGCGGCTCAGCAACCGATTGCTTTGATGCACGCATAACTAGGTATGGATGAGTCATATCAGGGAGATTGAGCAAAAAGAACTAGACGTGCGACTGTCAAAATCTCATGTGATTTTAGCGCTTTGGAAAAAGCGAATTATGAAGTATAGAAAAACATTGGATAGAAACGTTTAGATTGGTCGCGTTAAC
>UZAN01055341.1:1682-14602 GCA_900618425.1 Echinostoma caproni | reverse complement strand
ATGAAAAACGATTGTTCCTTAATAATACGCTAATGAATTAGAAGAATGTTCTCTATCCACGCCAAATTAACATGTGGCGGTATAGAGTCAACAGATAAACAATTGTTTGGGTGTTTGTGAGCTAGAAAACGTCAATAAACAAGCAATGCAGGAAGAGAGTTACGTCGAATGTACTCACTGTATTGGGAAGGATTTTCGAAAAATCAACTTGAAATACACCCACCACTGCGAAGACCAGTCATTTGTGTCCTTATTGAGAATAGTAACAAAAGGGGAAGATACCTCTTTTCACCTTCAGGGCGAGAGATTTTTACACGTAAGCGTTCATCTAACAGGTTATATTCCATTAGATCGCGGAGCAAAGGAAAATAATGCGACCTTATTGCTCGTTTTCACTTTTCTAGTCTTCTCAAGTCAGTCGTTGGATCGTCTGATATCCACCTCAGGAACAAGTTTAGATCACCCATTGCCCGCCGCCATCTTGAATGCTAACACCACCGGCACTTTTATCAACTCCACGGGTAGTCTGCTCCATAATTTGACTAGTTTTTTTGCTAAATAATTACTATCGGGTGAGCAAAGGAAACGGGGTCTTGGCTAGCTTCACTTCATGCCCCCTCGTTCGTAATGTAGCGCTTCCGGGAAAAAAGTTTTCTAGTCTAAGCTAGGATACACCTTACAAGTTTCTATCATAACGCTCCGGAGCCTTATTTTACCAAAAAGAATAGTTTAAGATCCTGGTGCACTTGCCTTTAGTCTTTGACCTACTGATCCCCAATCGTTCTCGTTGGCAGCCACTGAATGCGCTCCAGAGAGTCATCATCCATTTTGAAGAATGGTGTCTATGCCAAGACAAAAACGCTAACTGAAGCCTGACTATAGTTTTGTACAGAGGTATGAATACCTCAGGTTGACGGCATGATAACACTGATCTTAGTCTGAATGGCTCACCTGTAGGATTTTTTCACCGCTCTGACACACTGATCCGACAATATAAAATCAGCTGTTGCCAGAATTCCTAGATCTGTTTCATCTTTAACGAGATCCATAGTGTCCTACTGAGATACATTTCACGCCACCTGACAGCGGGTGGCTTGTGCCAGCATTCAGCGCAAGCCCCATCTCTGTGCTCAGCTTAGGGCTGCAAGGATCATCCTGGCCAAATCCTCTCGCCTCTTTGAACCTACACCCTAACGGTTCTCTGCCCTGTATAATAATGCATGAAAAAAGCTATTGACTCGCAGTGTTGGAAGCCAAAAGAACAGCCAATAACACATCAATCTGGACGCAAGATTGGCCAGGACCACTCATGGTTCTGTGTAAACTGAACTGAACTGAACTGTACAACCGTCTTATTTTCCGCGAGGCAAAAGCTAAATGAATGGCTTATTTGTAATCGGTAAGACTGAAAGATTTAACGAAAAATATCAAGCTATCGTAGAAAAGTGAAACACCAGGGGCTCGTTGCGCAGTCCGATGATCTAACTGAGTTGTTTTGTTTTACCATGCTAAAGATCAGTTGACTGTGGGTCAAATTCAGTGGTGAAAATTTGTTTGTCGTTTGTGGTTGTCGGTCTTCGCGAGTTACGAGGAATGTCGAACACTAAGCTGATAATCGATTTGAATCTTTTCACCAAACGCAGCTGTGACTTTTCGGAGACTTTCAGGATAGTTTCTATGCCAGACATGCATCTAAGGTTGTCTACTTTCGCACGAAACATGAGTCGGTGTTCTGCGGCGAGTGAAGCACCAAACTGTTCCAAAACTGGTTCCAATAAATATGTGTTCTCAAATATGATTGTGGATGAGGATATGCGATTGTGGAGGAATGCATTTGAATATGTTCTTTCGGACAACATGGAGGATCATGTAGATGTTCTGCCTCAAAGCGTGTATCCAATGCTGACAGAAAAAGGCAATTGTTGGGTTTGTATACGCCTCAAGTGAGTCATTTGCATTCCTTCTATTCTTCTTACTTATGTTTAGAGAATTTATTCTTTCGTGAATAAATTTGATTTTTCGAAATTTCGAATAACATAAAAATGTTTTTCAGGAAACATAGCTATAGATAAAGCTAACTAATATATTAAGATTTTTCCAGTTTATAAAAAATTTTTATACCGTTACCCATTGTACGATATTTTCACGTACATGAGCAAAATATTGTCTTTCGATTGTTCTTTTGAACATAATTATGTTCGGCCATACTTGTGTACATGTTAACATATACATATTTTAGGTTGTAGACAATAGGATTAACAAATGATTAACAGGTGTTCACGCAATTTTATTTCATTTATCTTTCCAATAAGTTTCAGTTAATTTTAAAAGATTGTGCTGGAAAACAAGCTTTCCGATTTTCCTCTTTATTATTTGTGGTCTTAGAAACTCAAAGTACTTTTCTTAATACATCGATTAATGGAATCTGTTTATGACGTCATATCAAAATGCGCATTTTTTAAGGTAATTCTGGTAAGTGTTGACGTAATTTCGATGGGTAAATGACGTGAATGTGCAACAGAGAAGTAAATTTTCATTTATTGTACATGGTATATCAATAATACAAATGTATTTTGTATTCCCACTGGATCAGCTTTCATTACAAAGCTATGCCTCCTGATGGTATGCCAACAAAACCATAAACATAAAAAACATAAAACTTTAATACCTTGTTTCTCGCAAAGTTTGATAAGCGACAGGCCATTAGGCTGTTATTTTTGAAAACATCTGTCATTTACGTATGTAACCACAATAAATTATCTAAAGATTTGTCGATCTTCAGGTCATTTTGACGTTAGGTTCACAACCAATAAAAGTGCATTAATTAAGCGTTCGATACAACTCACAATTGTACGTTCTTTTACCAAACGCTTGTGTATGCTAAAGGTGGTGACCCACAAAGTTTTTTTGAAACTCTTGTTACCAAGTGGATTCATCAAAAATGCATCTTCTTAAACTGACGCATAAAATGTTCATGAATACGTTATTCGTTTTGAGTGTATACAAGATATCACAAACACAAAAATAAATATAATGTGTAGTTACAGGTCCTTTCTAGATACAACATTTGTTTTGAGTCATAGATTCTGCTAAATATGAAGAAAAACTTTGCGTCACAGTAGGTTAGAAGTAAACGGTATCAAATTAATTGGCAAATTACCCCAGACCTTACCGATAAACATAACTGTCAACAGTGAAAAGAGCCTGGAAATTTTCAAAGGTTACTACGTTTACTGTTTTGTTCTAAAAGTATAGAGTGCAACATTAATTTCAGATCCATATTAACCAATAGTTCTTTCATTTGAAGGCAACAGATCAATTGACAAGAAACCAGGTTTTCTGAAACCGTTCATTAAGTTGACAAATCAATAACGTGTTATTACCTAAGCTATTGGCTGATTCTTACTTTATACGGAAGATTATAATTTTGAGACAGATGTCAATTTAAAAATGAGATTTAACCCAATACCAATATAGGATTTTCCCGGTCAATGAAGATGAAAATGATTTGCCTACAAAGCATATAATGTTTCAAAATGAATAGTGATATAAATTACAGGTTTAATAAAGCGATTCATCTAACGAGGCATATATAAATCTTCCAATGCTTTTGTACACACTGAACGTTTACAATAGCTTGACTAATCAAAGTTAATTTTTTATTATGGACAATTTAACAAAGCTGAAACTTATCATGAACTATAGGACTTTTACAGAAGTTTTTGAATAACTTTAAAAAAGGAAAATGATAATAATATGCTTGATCACTCACGGATGTCAAAAGGTTAAGTGTTCCAAAGCTTTATCAAGTTACGATTTAAATAGTTTAACATCATGAGCACACACTATATGGTGTGGAAGAAAATTCTATACGCCGCATACTGTGACTCAAAACCAGTGATGCCGGTAACCAAGGTGACCGCTCCGGGTCTTCGAATCTCTTGGATCTCCCCTCCGGTAATCACTTTGATATTAAGTCAGCAAAGAACGTTTTCTAATTGTTTTCCAACGGTCTTTTTGTTAACTAAGTAAAAACATGAGGCATGCTACGGAAATTCAATTGCTCCTATCTTATACATGGACTATATAATTTTTGTACTAAAACGACATTATATGTGCTATTATTTCTTTTCGTGTTAGAATTATACAAACCCAAGTAGTTACCAGCCACGATCCAGGAATTTGGTATTTTCCTAATGATTTGTTTCTAAATTTCTCGATTGTAAACATCGTTTACAAATAAACGTAACCTCATCAACAATAAAATGAACTATTCTAATAAATTATTCCAATCCGTTTTTCAAAACAAGATTCTGTTTTAGGTTTTTTCTATAGTTTGGCGAAATTCCTTTTGAAAATAATATGTAAAGGACTTTATTTGACTGAGACAGAAAAATTATCCCTCATCCGTTGATCTTGAATTGTCGTTGATATTGAACGATTTGAAAGCAATCCAAAAGTAGTATAACTCCGTTTTTCACCGATATGAAGATTTGAAAACCTAGAAATTCAACTAACTAGTCCTTATTTCCCATTTGAGTGTAGAATTATATTTTCATGTAACTTTCTTGTGATTTTGTTAGAGATAATCGATGCGTGCTTAAATAGTTCTGTGGTGATTGGTTTTCTATAAATAGACCTGTAGATATATGGTTGCAAATATGAGACAATAGTGTCCTTCCCAACTTGTTTCCTCTTTCATCATGGAGCGTGTGTATCTTTGGTAGTTTATAATTTTCTGGTGTTGTTATCTCTCCCCGGCCTGATCGCATCTTATGCATTAGATATCCACAAACGTCAATTGACTTCGGTGATAAGCAGATTGGGCTAGGATGGCTCAATACCACAACTATTCTAGCGAATCGAAAGTTTCTCTTCATTAAAGTCGCAATTTATCAAACTGAACAGTATGTTACGGTAGAGTTCACCTCTTCTGCAAACTATGGTGTGTAATGCAAATCACAAATAAAAATTACGAATAAAATATTATGAAAAGCATCTGCAATAAGAAATCTTTACGGCTCCTTCCAAAGCTTCAGGAAGCTTCTCTTATATAATTTATCACATTTAAAACCAACGAAAACGATGATTATTGTTTATCATATGCAAATTACCGGATCAATAAAGTTACTGTGTGGATGCGGCCAACGGTTACAAAATGATCAAAGTATTGACAAGAGGTTCATACATCTGGCATTTAAACTTACAGTAAATAGGTTGTTACAAATTTTCTGCCAAAGACAAAGTCCTCATAAGGAGAAGTAAGTTTGCACAACAATTCCTATAATTTTTAAAATAATGAAGTTGAATCAAATTAGATGTGAAGCAAAGATCACTTCAGGGAATATAAAAGCTTTAGAAAAATACTTTACTACTATCTAACACACCACATTTATTGAATAAAGAATAGAATATCTGGCTTGGGAGAAGTAGACGGATACACGAAGATGGGATGTTGGAGATATGCGTGAAGCTCTTCAAAGACAGGGTCTGCGGCATGGAGAAACATGATTGAAACAGCAATCACGGTAGATCCAGTATAAGTAAAACGAAGATGAAATCCATATTAACCAGGAAATACAACAACATATAAACCGCCCAAATTTGGAGGTGGGATAATGTATTGTTCATGATTTAGATGATCACAGTTTAATGACAAAGGTTTAAACAACTGAACATTGGAGCATTGAAATGAAATGTTTGATAATCTATTGATTAGCTGAACGTGAGTAGTCTGAAACCGCAAGCACGTTATCACCATTTAAATTCCTTTTTCGTATTCCTTAAAATGAATGTTAGATAAAAATGCTGTGCTTCCACCTGTCTTTTAAAGTCCTTTAAAAAAGCTAATTTAACTAATGAACCGAGGATTTATGATTTAAATGTTTCACAAATTTGGCAAGATTTTACTCCCATAGACTCGGTATCTAATTGGCTAGGTTTACATTAAACCAGTACAATAAGTGAAGTGATGTTTTCTACTTTGGTAATATAAGATTTTCTCTTCAATTCTCTTCGTTTGAGATTTATTTACTTCTTTTTTTCTATTCAGACGTCTTTCGTAGTCGCTAGTGCAACTGAGTTGAATGCAGGCTTTTTTGATTACGTTGATAACCCACAACCGGATGCTCAAATAAGCTATTCAGCTTTCGTAATATACTAGAGCAATTTGTTTTCAGCACTGTTCTATGCTGATATTGGCAACGGGTTGACAGATGGGACTAAATTTTATCCGATTTAAGAGACACACTTGAGTGCATCCAGCTTTTCAAATTTCTCCAGAGATTTTTCTGAACATTACATAGAAGTGACTCAAGTTTTTCTTCAATATCATTGATCTTTCACAAGACTTTTATTGCAGCCCCTAGCATGCCTGCTAAAAAAGTTACCAAATATGAACCAGAATATACTCAGTTTAGACAGCAATCATTTACAGTGCACATCAGTTTTGCGAGATATGCCACTGACATTTGCCACATTCCAGCGGTTCTTCCAGTACTAGATACGGTCCCAGTATGGTGAGGCCTAAAAGACGACCAACCTCATTCTAATTTTTCAGCTGGCAAACCATGTCCTAGAAAGATGAAAGCCCGATAGGGTGACAAATGAGAATGCCAATCAGTGATACATGATCTCTACAGAGCAGGATATATTATGTATCTATGCAGGTGGTGGTGGCCTGGTGGTAACGTCACCAATTATCACCCCGGAGAACGAGTGTTCGAATTCCATCACNACTACCGTCTGACTTTCCCCATTTGCTTATTGTATGGCAGCCCTTTCCTGGGCCGCTTTCCCCTTCCTGAAAATTGTATCGTTGTGCATTCAATAAAGAGGAAGTAAAAATTAAAAATAAAAAATAAAAAATATAAATACCCACGAATCGCAGGTAGGATCTTAAATCTTGTTGAAATTTTCAAAAATCGATGTAAATTCCTCCTTCGTTCTATGATTTAACAAGAATCCTGTACATACGTGCATAAATACATTTACGAACAAGTATAAACATACGCACCAGTACCTAAATGCAAGCTCAGATGCATCAAGTCAATAAGCAAAAGGTTCAAACAGATCGTTGAATCTACATGAAACAATGCTATACAAGTGATCGAAGCCATCATGTCACAGCAGTTGTTTCCTTTTGTGGTGAAAATCTATCCCGTAATATGTCACATAACCAGTACTTATAAAAGTAAAGCGCTCTTCAACTACTATAGGTACGGTCCTTTCTCACTAGAGAGAACATCATGCGATTGATGAAATTTGTTTACTTCGAGTGGTTGTTTAGAAGTAGACCCGAACAAGGTACCCAACGTGGTTGCAAAACCAGAAACCTTTTCATTATCCATTTGAGTTACTGCTAGTTCGTGTGAAAGTAATAATGCCTATCACATTGGAAACGAGAAATGACACGATTGTAATTCAATTCTTTTCCGCTCTCGCTTCCTTGTATGTTTTTTCATTGGTTGACCAATTGCTTGGAAGTGTCTAGTGAGCAGTTTAATCGTATTTGTGCAGCTGCTCGTCGGACCTTTTCCGTAATCGGCTACTGGTTCTTCTTTCTGCTTGTTGTTATAGCATCTTCCACTCCTCTGTTATTTTTTGTCTAAAGCTGAAAGATTCTCGTGTCAGTGCATTCAAAAGCAAGTCATAAGTAAGTATGCATTGGCTGAGCTGCCTAGGAGTTCTGTGCACGCCAGTAGTGAAGTTTTCGACTTAGAAATATATGAGTTCTCAAAAACAAAACATGAAGATATTCACAACTGTCCTATCAAAATTTGCGCAGTGATTTCAGTTACGGAATTAAGCTGTCTGGCTACCTACTGGACAAAAATTAGCTATTCTGTAATTGTACCACATGGGTAGATGTCGTTTTCAACTGTGCGTAGTTAATCACACGTGAGACACCGACTGAACTCTTAAATATCCACAAACACTGTCTGTTCATTGACCTTCCCCGAAGCAATTGAGTGCATCAGTTGACTTCTGTAACATCAGGAGAGGCAAAGAGCTTTGATGAGCACAGGTTTAAGTGGTATTTTTGTTGAGTGGGTTATCAGATTATCCAATTTCATATTTGATATAAGAGGGTGTTGGCCATTGGAGGGAAGGGGGATGAGTTAAATCAGGTGGTACCAGTTAATGTGTTTGCTGGCAGGGAGTTATCACTCTTCGAAAGTATACTCTAGGGGAGGAGCACTGCAAGCGATCTTTTAAAAGAAGCACAATGCACACTGGAAACAAAAGCCACCACAATAGACCAACTTGGCGAAACTGAGTTATACTGAAAGAGAGGAACTCCACATATAACAATGAATGAATTAACATAATACGCAATTAAAGTTGAGTCTGTTGGAATAGCAAGGCTTTTTCTTTCAATTCCTCTGTTCCTTAAAAATGTGGAAGAATGTTAGACTTGGGATTTAGAAAATTTGGGAATAATGCCAATCGTTGAATTACTCCGTGAAAGGCAAAGAGAAAGGCTAAAGGAATCGAAACGTGTTACCACCGAATAACTTCGGAGAGTGGATCATAAATCTTTTTGTGAAATGGAGTGATAAGATCCAGCGCGAAATCGGATCATCCTCTCCATTATCAGCACCTGGAAATGAAAAGGACAGAGAGGGGAAGAGGGAAGTAGCAAAAATCTCACAGTATTGAATAACGAATACAGACGGGAGATAAAAGGCGTTTCACGTTCCCACAAAACCCCAATACTTGTCTTGTAATGCAACTTAGTGAAGTCGATTTCAAGTGTGTATGCCACACTCCAGGGTACACAGAGATCCAATATCTCGATCACAAGCAACACATTGTTTTGCTTGAATTTGTGGGAGTGCCATCGTCTGTCGAAAAACACAATCCCGAGATAAGAAAGTTGAGAACTGGGTGATTACCTGATTAATTGAGACGATTACAGGCTATGGGTTCGCCCTCGAATTACTGATACTGCTGAGCAGCAGTCCTTACCCTTGAGTTAATTGTTTGGTGAAAACCGGTTATCATCTTGTCAGATGAAGTTACGTTTGGGAGTTTGCCACCGGCGTTACTCATTTTTAAATAGTTAACTGGCTATGCGCAATGCGGAAAAATATTCTGTGCATTTGGTAAATAAGAAGACATGATTAACATGAATGTCAGGTTAACAAAAAATAAGTAGGGTTCGAGCTTTTCTCATAATGGTTTTTCAAATAAAACAAATAGGTCATTGAAAAGCACTGATGATGTCATCTCGGCTATTGATGAAACGTTTTCAAACAAATTGTTAAGCTCGGCCAACAGGCGAAATGGAATTCAGTACACCCGAGCTATGATAACCGATTTTAAATAATTTGTCAACAGTTTGATAATCTATGCGATTAATAATCCTGGTCACGCAAATTACACTAAAACAAAGGGTTTACAGTTACGGACGCAGTTAGATCTAACTCCTGATTCACGATTCACAGCCAATATATTCTGTTATAGTTAATCTTCATGTGGATATGCTATTTTGTGGACATTGCAGAACTCAAGGTAGTAATATTATTCCAAACTTGAGTATTCAATTTTATTGAGGGTCGTCAGTTGCTGATGAGTAAATTAAACATTTCTGAGGATTCTTTTTTATGTGATTTGTACTTTCTTTTTGCTTCAAGAGGGCCTTCGTTTATAAAGCAACATCATCCAAGATGTGGATTTGTACAATTAGTTTACCGTTTGTCAATATATGAGTAGGTTTTCGTGTTCATACGGAAAAAGACATAAAATCGATGTATCACTAAAAATGGAACTTCAGCAATGATCAAATTCGAAATAAATAGTTATAACAATTAGTTGTTGCACTTGTTGTTTCTTTTGAAGAATATCTAGACCAAATGGGGAAAATGAGAGATGTTTGGATTGTCCAAAATTTAGTTGCTTCGGTCGGATTTGAATGCACGCATAGATGCCGCGCAGGCGGGTTCGAAACCCACTGAGGCCATTGAACATTTCAAAATTCAAAACATTACTTAACTCTGTCAAACAAAATACTTTGGACATGCGAGGGTTATTTGAGAATATACTCCAGCTTGTCATATACTACGAATGGCAATAAAAAAGCAGCTATTATGATAATAATAATAATTACAATAATATTTTTACTTATTTGATATACCGTGAAATTTTATCCATTTTGAGGAGATGAAGATAAATGTAAGATTGCAATCAATCTTAATTGGTATTTTCCAAAAGTGCGCGTTTACTGAAGATCACTGTTAGTGAAAACAGGTACCCCACATTAGCGTTAGACTATCCAGGCAACTGGTTTTCTCGCACAATCCAGTGAGCTTATATATCTGTTCCAGTATGCATTCAGGTCGGCACATTTTCCAGTGTGCAGAAGTTTTTGATCAATTCTTTAGCATACCAACGACAGTCTGATGGTCAAAAGATTTGAAAAGCTCGTGTGAGATAAATGAGGTTCGAATCAACCACCCGCAGCTCATGAAACTAGTGCGTAAACAGCTTCTGATTCCAGTGTCATATCACCAATCATTGTAACTTACAGTGAGTGTATATAGTTTTAGTAGAACAACAGTGCCCAAAAAAGGTATCTTCTTACCAAGTAATCTGAGCAAAGGAGCTCATCAACTTAATATAGTAAATAGTATGCAGTAGAAGTTACAAACAAAGTGGATTGAACAAGAGGGCGCAGGTTCTTCCTTACGGTCCAATCGCGATCTGCTTGCACATAGAACAAACAGGTTTTCGCTTTCTGAGCGTTGATATTCACCCAAATGCAATTGTGTTTGGAACCTTTATGCTATCCAATCTGTGTAATCCTAATCGTTTAATCTTTCTGACGATTCGGCAGCTGTGATTTCATGTTTTCATGTCTTATGCGGATTGCTATTAAGTGAGACTAGCCAAGGGACTAAGTTTTAGGACTTTGTCCAACATGGCTGCCAAGTTTCAAATAATTTCAGTCATATCTGTGATTTGATTTTGCAAATTTTACTGTCAATAGAGCCAACAAAATGGGAAATAAATAATGACAATTTAAAGTACAACACTTTAGTGTACTTCTTCTCAAAGCGGCCCAAAACAACACAGTCCCGTTTTGTTTTTCTGACAAGTCTCAACTGGAATGCTTAGGGTGATACATGCATTCGACAAGATTTGTGTTCCTGCACTGTATTTCCAAGGATCTCAGTTCACCTTTACTTTCCTCTACAAGGGACCATATCCGAATCAAAGTCATAAATGTTTCACTGATCTCCTTAGTTCACCCCCAAGGAAATGCTGCCAAGTTTTTTAATGAGTGAATATCAATAAGTTTACATAGGGAGAGGGTAACTATACTTTCGGTCTTTTCTCTACTTTGTTCATTCGTTTAGTAATCTAAGTTATTCAGTATCACGTTCAGCGGAATGACAACTTATTGAAGCAAACTCTCGCAAAAACCCACCGGTCTCATGATCCGGGGCATATTTATATGGGGGACACTAGAATGTCTTTGAACAAAGTAATTCACAGTCTTGATGACAGTTCTAATGAGCTAAGAGGTGGGAATTTCAAAGTGAGTGTATGAATTCGTAAATGCCATGAATGAGTTTATTTGTTCCATATTCCAACACCACTTTACATATATTTTCCGCTTGAACAGAAACTAAAAGTATCATAGATCTTTGATACATCTATTGCAGTGTTTTTCTTTTATACCCTTGATATGTGAACATCATTTGGTGATAGTACTGACATCCAGACTTTTACCCATTATTCACGATATATATATATATATTTCAGATTGAATGCATCTTCAATGAATATTCTCGGTATTGAACGTGCTCCACCAAAAGACGAGAAAGGCATGACTTACTTGGCTTTCATTGCTCACCTACATCGAGTCTCAGCGGCTGAGGAACTATTGTCAACAACGTGGAACAATTCACGGATTGCGGTCAATTGGGATCTTGGTACAATCAGAACTCCGATGCGCCGCACCGGAAGCACCGCACAGAAACGCATCAAATGTCCAACTAAAACAAAACAATGCGACCCGAATAAATCCACGGGAGTATCGGATGCTGTGGCAGATCGGGCTCGAGGACGCAAAGAGTTGGAAAACAAGAAGGATGACATCAAAGTACGTAGTCAATGCTTTTTAGCATTTCTCTAAATAATTTCCAGAATCGTCGTTGAAACTGATTTCACTGTACCGTTACATCACTGTAAATAACCGGCTAGATGAATTGACTGGTTTGGGAGTCAATCACTTCCAAAGATCAAGCATTTTCATACTGACAATAAACTGAATGTTCGCGTGAGCTTCTACCACCCTTATCTGTCCCTATTTTATACTATATTTATTACTGCACACCAATCTCTCAGTGATTTTAGGGGCTCCTTGGCTCGAATGTTTTATTTGTTGAACTGTCTGTTGTTTCTTGCCCACCCAAAATATTGAAACACTTCCAATTTTGACGGTATTCATCCTTGACCACGGTTTCCCCTCCTCTAATTCGGGGTTTTTTATTCACTATCTCTGTACCAAAAGAAATTCAGCTAATATCGGTTAAATCGCGAATGCTGTTAACGATCATAATGGTGATGGCAATATTCACGCCCACCCACTAACATTTGATCCCTTTGCCGATGGTTTCTTCACACAGATGGACACATGCAACCTGATGCTATGGCCTCTCTATCCGGCAGCAATGGAGATGGAACAGCCCAAAGTTTCACCTTCCGTTGACATGGACGCGGATTCGATGGGTTCCGATTGTAATAAGATAAACCCGTGTGCCGTGGGCGATCCGATCACCGCGTTGCTTTGTGTAGCCATGTCCGAACGTGTGCTTTCGCCCCAGGCCTCTTTTGAGCGAGCACATTTACGCAATTGGCTTGTTCGAGCTTGGCCACACTGGCATCGGAATTTGATGACCGAACTGTTTGGT
>UZAN01055338.1:0-14608 GCA_900618425.1 Echinostoma caproni | reverse complement strand
ACACAGCGTCAGCAACTTTTGCAAATCGGCCTTCGAAGCGGAACTATCTGACCGTTTCTCAGCTCAACCATCAGCCGGAGGACGCACTGAACAATGGCCGGCCATCAGGGAAGCGATCAAGAAAAAACGATGGATCTTCCCGATCTCGGTTGCTTTGCTGGACGCTCGCAAAGCCATTCCTTCGGATTCGAAATACTACGAAGCGCGAAAATCCCTTAAACACCAGCTCATCAAGAGTCTGAGGAATGGCCGCGATAAGTGGTGGGTAGGAAAGTGTAGAGACGGAGAAGGTTGCGGATATCGGTAATGGTCGGAATCTTTTCCGATTAATTAGGAGTACAGGTCCAAGGAAAGCAGGCGTGAGGTAATTAAGGAGACCGACGGCACACTTATTCACAGTCAGCAACACCATCTAGATCGATGGGTAGAACATTTCAAGGCTCAGTTCTGCTGGCCCTCGTCAGCAAGACCTCCATATACCCGGTTCAACTGTGCAAATACTGCCATTTGACATCAGTCCTCCATCTGTAATGGACGTTACCTGAGAAATAAATTATCTCAAAAGGTATAAGGCTTCCGGGCTGACCCCATCAGTTTTTAGGGATGGAGGATCAGCCTAGGTTTTGGAGTAAACGTAACTCCAGGGCTTTATATGGAAAAGGGAACAGGTTCCAACTGAATGGTGTAAATCGGTGATCATACCGATTTACAAGGAGGGTGACAGGTCCTCCTGTGAAAACCACAGTTTAATCAACATCGTCTCTAAACTTCTAGCTTGTATTATACTTCGTCAAAGTGCCGGTAGACTTACAGAAGGCGCGGTTAGTATTGGCCAACACGAAACATCTGTGCCGACATCGGGCCGTCCGTGAAGGCTCGAGTGTATACTGCAGCAGTTCGTTCAGTGCTACTATACGGTACAGGAACAGGATAAAAATAGATGGTCGATGTCTACTTCGCATTGCACCAGTTTTGTGGGGTATAAGGGGGATGCAAATATTAAGCGTAAAGTTTTTTGGTAATCATGGCCGTCCAGTGGAGCAAGTAGTCGACCTTCGTAGATTACGCTGGTTGGGACATGTGCTGCGCATGTCACCAAATAGGTGGCCGAGGCAGGTAGCGAACGGAAAAAGATCAAGGGTGGTCGAATTAAAACCTGGCATGAGGGNGCCGAGGCAGGTAGCGAACGGAAAAAGATCAAGGGTGGTCGAATTAAAACCTGGCATGAGGGTGGAATACCCTAACGAAGACACTAAGTCACGTAGATTCCCCGAGATCTTGGTCTCCGGTGATTTTACAAGCTGAGTAACGGAAACAGTGGCACTTATGCATCTACTCATTATTCTTGCAACCTCGGTTTATATGAACTGTCTATCGTTCGCTTGAATTTACTTTCTTCATTCTGCTCTTTTATTCAAATGGGCGGCTAAAAAGCAGCAACCGAAGCCGATATATGACATTGCATGGTCAATGGTTGTAAAAACTGATCAAAACCCTAAAAGTTCTTTCTGTAAATGTTTCTTTTCCGAAACACTGGCTCCGATCAACGTTTTTAATATAGACATGGAGTATGTTATCTGGAATTAGACCACTTCATCTACGTTCATCTGACTTCTTTATTTTTCTAATACCACCCATTGGTTATCAAGCACAGTCATTCTTTTGGATAAGTCGAACAGCTCTGTTTGGAACTTAGTAATCAAAGACGCACGTGAATCTACCAGCGCATTTCTGTCGCGATTAAAGTATAGTTCTTTCTTCAACGGATGAGATGATAATTCTGTGGTAATTAAGTTACTCTCTTAAGCTTATCGCACTGTCCTATATAATCAAGTGATTTATTTCTCCACTTCAGTGGATTTGAGCGTACGAATTTTTATTTCTGATATTTGCAATCGTGGTGTAATAGCTTTTATAACTGAACTCATGTAGACTCTTGTGACACGACTCGGGTGACCAGTTCGAACGGTAGTTTCATACATGAGTTTTTAAATACAGCTCCAGATGGTAAGCCTTTTTGGAATCATGTTCTGTTTCCTCAAGCTGTTGCGTAACACAGTGAAAGGGGATTTATCACACCATCGGATGGGTATGGGTTGGCCTCGCGTTCTGATTATTGTAAGGTCGCATCTAGTTTTTTTTAAGCGATGGGGTTAGCGGAAATAATTTGAACGTAAAATTTCAAGTTTGGATTAGCTGATTCAATTCCATCGGTATTAGGACATCGTGCATGGTTTCCCTCCGTTTCCGGATTAGTCTGAAGCCCATAAATTTCATTTATTCCCTCGCATGTCATGATATACTTCATTCGCGATAGAAATTTTCGTATAACGCCAAACGAAACACTAGGCAGTTATGCACTTCTTGCCGGGACTCATTAGCATTGCATGGAACTAGAAGCGCGAACTTTGGGCCGCAAACTTAGTGTCCACACGGACGAAGCAGCCATCCAGCAATCGCACAAAAATTTCCAACGAGAATCGAATGCATCCATATTCCTGTTTACTTTGAATATTATTGATAAGAATATTCTATCTCTTTTTGTGCGAGACAGGCGATTGTACATTTTTATTTCATGAGGAGAAAGGAACCTATCAGTTAGGGTTGCCATCGAATAGAGATAAGTGATCACGACATCACGCGATTGCAAGATAGGCAAATAGAAGCATTGAAGGGTCGGAATCGGAATGGATGTAGTATTCGGGACCGTATTCACTGCCAGTGCATATTTGTGGCTGTCGGCTTTTTCGTCACTGATGCGAAAAGATAAATTAAGTTTCGACGGAAAATTCGTAGTTGGATCCAAACGTTTATAGTATATGATTGGGAATCATTTTTCTATCTATTCTTGATTTATTTTTCTCATTCATCCAGTCCCTCCGTGCTGTAAACCTGTTTGTCTTGGCTGTTTTGCCCGGTGTTCTCATCAAGAAAAACGTGTACGCGTGCGTTGTGTACGGAAACGATCCCGAAGAAAATTGATAAATCTATGTCAGGTGCGCATTCGTTGTCTTCCAAACATATTTCTTTCACAAAGACCGTCCAATGCCGACTATGCAAAGCACGATTTGTGACCAAGGGCTACACCCCCTCTGAGTATACTGAGTGAGTTGCTACCGAATCACGTAGAACGTGATACCGCTATTCGTTTGGTTTAATTTGTTTCTCGCTTCTTTGCTTCAGCATCTCTGTAAATTCAACCAAGCCCGTGGCTACTGCAAGTGAATCTGATGTCTCTGTGATTTCGAGGTGGGAATTTCAGTTCGTTCGGTCACACTTTGATTGCAGGAAATTAAAAAAGAAAGTGCGCAAAGAACGACTTTCCTTGTATAGAAAAGAGTCCTCGGGAAATACAAGCACACTAAAACAAACAAAACCAGCCCTACAAGGTTTCCTCAGTTTGTTAAGCTGAATTATACAAATACACTTAATGGCCTTTCCTTTTTCCATCATTATCTGGTTGTATCAGAAGCCGTAATGTCCAGTTATTACACTATTACAGATATGACGTCACCACTGACAAAGTCTATGATCCGCCAACGTATGAAGACCATACTTCGAACTTTGCCACCCCTATTGATGTCACGGAAATCTGATCAGCTCGTTCACCAGGTGGGGAGAAGTTACTTATGAATTGCTCTTGTTCGCGTGTTATATCACTTCTGTAGATATACTTGCGATGATTAGTTTTTGTGATGCAACAAACAAGCCGAAACAACTGCCGGAGGAAACATCGGGACCACAGATCCGACTTATCAATAAATCACCATTCTGAAATGAGAGTAAACAGTTGAGTGATCTTGCGCCTGAAAATGTTAATCTCCAATCTACGCATAACACATGGTTCAGGTGTCCGTCACCATATCATGAGCTGCATGAACTATATGGTTTTCTGACATCCTCCTTCCTTTTCGATTACATTTGATCGTAGTTATTAGTTATTATCGCTCTTTGGTTTGTCGCGTAATGAAACCAATTTACCTATCAACCGAAAATCCATATTTTTTTATTTTTCGTCACTGTGAAAGCAAGCACATTATAACTGCATCTGTTTGTCATGTACGCCTCTGTAATTCAGAGGAACTTCAGCCTGATTCCAATGCAGCTTTATTTTTGACGGTTGATTGTTGGAGTATCGTAGTCCTTACATCTTCGATGACTATGTTCGGCCCAACACAGGTCCCGAATTGCAGGTTGGTTGTGGTGTAATTTTTTTTGAAGGAAGAGGCAGTTGCTCCTGTCACATCACAACTATGAACTTTGGTGATGCTAGATACGGGATGCGACTGCAATTGTGGCCATCATCGGCCAAAATCTTAGGTTCAAACCCCATCGATACCCGGTGCCGATGATCAAGGACTTCGGTTATCCAGTTTAATAGGTGGTCCATGCCAGATTTTTTCAGCCTCGTTTTACACCACCCCAGGGTCCAGTGCTTAGACCTAGGTCCTCTTGATTTCAAGTTTCATCTCCGCTACTGTATTACCAAGATAGTTGGTAAAAATAGTGGTGATTTTAATCTTAATTTTTTGCACTTTCAATAGATATATTTCCTAGCTTTTCCAATCTTTTATTACATGAGCAAATGGTGTTAGTTTTGTCAAACACATGAACTACTTATTTACTCTCTCAGGTGTTGCAAACGACGGAATTTCGAGATGGCAATAGTTTATGTGTGTACCTTAATATGCCGACCGAACCTGCCACAATGCAACTCATCCGTCACTCCCTATCACTGAACAAGAAAGTTTATGTCCCCCAAGTTATCCCAGACTCACTATTGATCAACTGTTCCACGAGTATGCGAATGTGCCGGTTGAGTACTATGGATGAGTTGGCTCAATGGCCCACTAACAAATGGGGAATTAAAGAACCATCTTTGCCTTTGGATGAAAAGACCATTAAGGATGAAGCAACCGAGGATGGTGAGTGATTCTGTAAGTTTCTTGGTAGTAATCTAACTTTTGATGGCTGCACCAGATACAGTGGAACACGTTTTCCCGTGGATTTAATTCTCAAGCACCTGAGATAGGATACCACTGCAACAATTGGGTGGCGGTGGCGCAGTGGTTTAGTCCCTCTCACCGGCGTGCTTTAGTTCGAAGCCCACCCCCCGACTTTGTTGGTGCGCAGCTCTGCTGTCGTCCGGTTCAATATCACGCCTAACCTATCAGGGCCTTATATGGTTCACCACTCCAAGTCCCGGGGCTTAGATTTCCGGTTTCCACCACTAAAAACAGCAGGTCCTCCTGACTATGGGGTTCGCCCCGTCTGCCCTTCATCACACTTAGGTGTGTAATAAAAAAAACAGAGCAAGTACTGATCTTCGTCCCATTGTTAGTTTCTCTCCCAGTGACCCGTTTTCAATGTGTGATTCGTAACACATATATATATATATCATTATATTAAAACTACGCAAATACCCAAATGATTCAGTTTAACAACATTCCGATTCGTGATGTGCGCGGAGTTTTGTTTTTGCATCAGGTGCACTACGCAGCTGCAGTTCAGTGCCACACCCAATTTACCTATTTTATTGCGGTCCGTTCTTAGTCTGAGCTAATATCACAGTTGCCTAAGATTCATGCTGCTTTGTCTAGTAAACAAAGTTATCGAGAAGTATAGCACCTGGATCAGGGCAACTATAGCGAGTGGCATGAACGGAAACTGCAATGCAGTATACAGCATCCGGAGATGGTATGAGCCCCCGTTGCTTGTTTTTGCAAATGTTCAATCTTGAAGCGCTTTACTCCCCGGGGCATGCTTGCATCTCACTCGCGATAGCTACTGCTCAGTAAGACAATCTCCGTACGTGTTTTTGCATTAACTGTTTCTTTAGCCCCTCCCCATTTTCTCTGAATTTTCTGTTAGTCAGCTTTAGCCTAACATTCCTTTGAATCGGCATAGATCTTTCATGCTAGTTTCCTCGATTTATTCACCATCGACTCATTTCATTGCTACAAGATGGCCANTTTCCAATTTCCGGATTTCACGAAACAGCAAACCGCGTTTGTTGAGATGTATCGGGGAGCACATCTTCCGTGGTGCAAAATACAGACTAACCTCGTAGTAACGTAAACCAGCAGCTGAGTACTCTTGGAATTTGAGTACCGTGTCACACCGCTTTGGATGACAGCTGTCCCTCACTGGAAGCCGCTTGCACNCGTCCGACACACGTCGGTTGTTTTATTGAAGCAAAATTTCCCGATTTCTTTTATTTGCATCGGATTTCAGGTGCACAAGTTCTTGTGTTACTATTTTTCCGAAAATCGTCTGGCTTAGGCGACCATATGGTACAATTTCAACATTCGACTGAAATAAATTGTATTGTTCCATTCGATTTGGCGTACACGCCTTCAACTGAAATAACCCGCTGTATATTAGTCGGGAAACCGCAGCATTAGTCTTACAATCTCCTCTCGTATCATAAAACAGTAAACAGCTATGATTGACGCACGATTTTAAGTGCAAACCATTCCCCTAATTTATTATTTAAATGAAAGTTAACAACTTTTTGTCTAATCTTTCAACACAGGTGGACTGGACTTGGTAATTGTTCCCGGATTAGCATTCACCATGAATGGTCATCGTCTCGGGCGCGGAGGTGGCTATTATGACAGGTACTTGAATTGGTATCGGAAAGTTGCAACTGAACGGAAATTGAAGTTCCCATTGCTTGTGGCCATGGCATTTTGTGAACAAATATTAGAAGACCTCCCAATGGAGCCTCATGATAACAAAATGGATCGTGTAATCACAGCATGAATCTGATCAATACTGTTGCCTGTTAATTCTTTGGCGCGGAGGAAATATTGTTGATCATCCCCTTTCGAAATTCGGAATGTTAGTACAGAATATATATATATATATATATATATATATATATATATATATATATATANTGTCGGTGTACGCTTCATTCCCGTACCTGAACTGGTGGTACCAGTCAGGTTGGTCTTCCAATATATATATATATATATATATATATATATATATTGGAAGACCAACCTGACTGGTACCACCAGTTCAGGTACGGGAATGAAGCGTACACCGACAGTCCGCAGATGTCTATGCATGCCTCTCGGAGGTCGGTAGCCTCACATGTTAATCCTCTTCTCTTGGAACGCACAGAAACTCGATGAACTGTGACCTTTTCTGCTCTAGTTTTGAATGCATTGATTAAAAACTTTAACCGGGTACAAAGGACTGTTTTTTCATCGGAAGTTGATCCTTTGGGGGTAAATGAATTACAGTATCAACCAATGTCTTCGTAGCTTTTTTGCAGAATTTCCAAAGGGGAAACTTTTGTTATTCATTGTAAACGTATCTATCCAGTGCCAAACTATTTATTTCTCACAAAAGCGACTTCTGTCTCAATACCCTTTGATAAAACCATTTCATAGGTAATATGAGGCTATTGAGTGAAATATATTGTCTTTGTACATTACAAAGACCAATGGCTTAGCAGAACAGAACTGCCTTGGCATAATACGACTTTGCCCACATTTTTATAACACAAGTTAGTGCAGTGAACAAGAGGCAAACCCTATAATCAGAAGGACCCTAGTTGTGAAACCGGTGGCCCAAGCATTCGAAATAGTTGTGGAATTCCATCAGGTGTTTAATGCTGCGCCAGGAATGCGAGTCACAGTATCACCAGTTTTCAACCTCCCCGTCATGAACAAATTATAGTAAAAATCAACTGTATTTGTCCACTAAGAGAACATACAAAACAGCTCGACAAGTCATTACGTCCGGTCAATCTGAGAAGAGAACACCAACTGAATCGGCGAGTCAAGAATGTTAAAATGACTTACCTGTATAAATGGCTGCAACCGATAGAACGAAACAGGCCAATTCACAACGAAAATGGGAAATAGCCATTCGTTCAAGCTCATTTGCCGCAATTGTATTCGAATCACCCTCGAGATGAATCATGATTTTACTACAAGAGAAATATCGTAAACGCGTTACTCGTATATCATCATTACTGTAAGGCGTAACACAGTGAAACGAACTCCGCTGATCGACGCCGAGCTCACGATACGTACTAATTTAGCATGAATATTTAAGATGGACAGAGATTGGGCCTACTTTCAGGAAGGGAAAAAACAATGAGTCCCACTAGCCAATACACAAAGTACACAATCTAACTGCATATGCACCTACTCAAGCAAAATGGCCTGAGAAGAAAAATTGTAACATGAGCAAAACTGCTGTAGGTTCGCCACCATATCCCTCAGTGTCTCTGGTCAACCGGTTGCAGTCTTTTGGAAGGCGAGAAACACCTAATCTACCCAGTAGCTCCATGTATTTCTTCTGGCCTTCTTTCCACATCATCTGTTGACCTTCGTGTGGTTTTATCCAATCTGGAACGGCTACTGCAAATAAGGCGCGGCGTGGTGGCGACCGTTAGATGGACGCAAAACGCGAAGCCTATTGAGCTGAAATCAATGCGATAGCGAGGTTTTTGATGAATTTATAAACAAATCATATATTCATAAACACCAACTTATCCTGATGACAACAAAATGGAGTTAAAAACAGGATATAGGTGAGTACAAAACAACGTATTGTAGTACAATCTGGATTTTATCTGGAAGCGACAGAAAGTTCAGAAGATTTGTAGTTTGAGGTTTTGCTTGGGTCAACCAAAGCAATACAGTTATGTAATACAACGAAAGATGCCCATCTTCAGTCTTCAATCACACTGCATAGGCGAATATGACAAGGAAGCACCCACGTTTTGTTCTGTTGCTAATGACCCACAGTAAACCATTGAGACGTATTGCGCATAATCGGCTACCGACTCAAAGCTAGTCGGAAAGCCAGCTCTTGGTCTTGACACCTGGCTCGATCCCGACGTCGGCAACACCGCGAGCACCGGATGCCAAATCGTCTGACACGGTGAGTGAAGTGTGAAGATGATGTTGGGTCTAAAGAATGTAGTGTTTTAATTGAAGTAGGGTCTTGTTTGCCGTTTTTATTACACAATATGAATTACAGTAAACGGGGAAATCCCCATGGACAAATAGCATACTGAAAAGGGGATAGTAGGGGAACATTCACGTAAGATTCCGTTTATTGATTCTGCGTTGAAAAAGTGTAAGATTGTAAGTTGGGGGAAAAACAAGGAGGAGGGTGTTCCACAGCCTGGCAGTTCGGGGGGAAAAGAAGATTGGAGTAGAGAGGTACGACACCTGGGAACAGAAACCTGATAAAGATAACTGGATTCCTGTGTACGGGATGGGCGGGTAAAAGTTGCAGGAAAAGGAACTGCCGAGGCAAGTTCCGAAGAACAGGGACAATGAAGCAACTGCTCGACGATGGGCTAGCGACTGTAGACTGGACGTTAGAGAAGGCTCATCGATTAACCGGATGGCTTTTCGTTGAACACGATCAAGAAGGGAAGAGGACGAAGCCCCACCCCACACGTGACTACAGTATTCAAGAGCAGGGCAGATTTGAGCTTTGTACAATAGATGAGCTGGTGTGGAAAAACGCCCGCCGCGAAATAGAAATCCAACCTTACCCGCAGCACGAGAAGCAAGCTTAGTTATAAAAGAGGACCAGCATAAAGAAGTTATAGGCAATCCAAGAAGGAAAACAGTTGGGTGGAATTAAAGGATAAATGGGAGGGGACAATGAATGGTGTTTTAAAGAAATTGAGAGGTTTTAGAACTATTGAATGAAACATGGTTTGCAATTCCCCAGGAGATGTGTCCGAGATCGGAGTCCAGTGACACATTAACTGTACTGCGGTCACCACCGACGCTGGTTTGGGCATGGTGAACAATGCGGTAGGAGAGGGAGCAATGGAGGGTGGCGTCATCAGCAAAAGAATGGATTGGGTGAGTAGTTTGGGAAAGGAGATCATTGATAAATAGAAGAGGGTGGGCGCAAATACTGAACCTTGGGGAACGCCAGCGTTCACAGGGAATGGCTGAGATAGAACCTCATCCGCTCGGACAGAGATGGCTCGCATACTGAGAAAACTTGATATCCACGCTACGAGCGCTGGAGGGAACCCGAACATGGGTAGTTTCGCCAGTAGACTTTCGTGCCAAACTCGGTCTTTGAGATGTCAAGCGAGACCAAGTGTTTCCCCGTGGTTACCGAGTGTAGCTGACCAGAATTGTGAGACAAGAGCCAGGTCATCGGTGAAACGACGCGGTCAAAAGCCATACTGGCGGTCACTCAGTGGTCCTTCACGTTCAAGGAACGTGCGTAGATGGTCAGAAACGATAGTTTCAAATACTTTCCAGTGCGGTAGGTAGCAATAAATGGGCTACTGCTCAGACATCCCAACCTTTGTTCAACTCTGTCTTCCGTACCCAACCCTTCATTTACCCCTTCTTCCGACCCGTAACATTATCTCAGATAACTTGTTCGTCACTCGCCAAAAGCCGTCACCAGAGAGCACTGTAAATAAAGTGCATATTTTGAAGCCTCGTCAACTTCTATCCGGAGGCCTTCAACATGAGGACACTTTTATTACATACATCTGTGTGGTGAACAGCAGACGCGGTGGACCCCATAGTCACGAAAACCCGCTGCTCCGTCATGGAAACCGGTAACCTGAGCCCCCGGACTTAGATTGGCGAATCACATGAGGCCCCATTAGATACAGGTGGGTCAACAAGCGTGTGAAAACTGGTGGGCCAAAGTAGCTAGTGAAATGGAGGTAGCTTTTGCATCAGGGAACAGTCTAAGGCTGTTTCACATGATATGCAGTATCGGAGGTCATCGCATACCGGTCAGCGATAAAAGAGAACAGAGTATACACAATAAAGGAACGCGGACTTGACCGATGGGCAGACTATTTTATTGAACAGTTTCATTGGCCTAGTGCTAATGAGTTCATTTCAGCAACTGCAGCGGAAGCCCCAGGGGTGGTAACATGTCAACCCCCGTCAGAATTAGAAGTACAAAGCTGTATTCAATCATTAAGGAATGAGAAAGCTGCGGGACCTGATGGGCTTTGTGGGTCAGACTATTGGTTCGAAGGCTCCGGTTAGGGTTCCCAAAGAAAAACTCCGCCGATGGGCTACCGCGAAGTATGCTGTCGCCCAAAGGCTTAGGTACCCATTTGAAAAACTATTTCTATCATCCGTCCACATCCTCTTCTCACTCCCACACCGTCAATATCAAGGATTTTAATACTTTTGGAGCCGGATTCCGCTGGCCTAACTCAGATGGTTTTCGCAGTTTGAGGTGTCCAGTGGGCATACTTGTCACCCGGGCCACTGGAGGGGCTAAGGGGCGTGTCGCTCCTCGGGAACGTAGCATGATTAGCAAGACCATTCAGGTGGTAATCCATAATACAGGTACAGGAGTTTACTTAGGTTCTTACAACCATTAACCATGCACTTTCGTACGCCGGTTTTGGTTGCTTTTTTGGTGCTGGTTTCAACCTTCCTGTTTTCCTCCTGTTGCTAATCCAAATGGGCAGCCAAAAGACTGCAACCAAAAACGATGCACGGAAGTGCATGCTTAATGTTTGTTCCAACTGAACTGAACTGAACTTTTGGTTGCCCATTTGGACTAAAGAGCAGAGTGAAGATTAGAATGTTGAGAGTAAACTCAAGCGGAAGTTTGCGAATTTATGTAGACTGATGTTAGGAGAATGAGTAGATGCACTGTTTGCGACACTCAGCCAGATCACTAAGTGTCTCTGACCATCACCTCGGGGTCAACAGCTGATGCAATATTGCGGGCAACCGCTTTCGGCGGCTTTTCTGCGGTTGTTTATCAGACGTAGGGAGAATCTGGATTGCAGCAGAGCATGATCCGTGTTCGCGGGTGTTGACCAGTAAGAGCGGCAGCCTTCAATCGATCTTCGCCAGCGGTGGCTTATGGCGATGTGGTCGACTTGAGTCCAGCGTTGTTAAGAAGTTGGCGGTCTCCATGCAAGGTTGTCGTTTCATGTGCGAGAAGTTGATGTTTGACAAGAACAATCCGTGGTCCGCTCAAATTTAGAGTATGCGTTCTCCGTTGTTAGTCCGGTTAGCTGGGGTTGTACGTGAACCACCAAGTAGTCTTTCTGATTCGTCCAGGGATCCCACTTGAGCACTGAAGTCTCTAGCCACAACCAGGACGTCCGTTGACCGAGCACTTTGGAGCAGCTGGAAGAGATCCTTGTAGAATGCATCCTTCATTAGTTGGTGCATATGCGGATACGACGAATAAGCATCGACGTTTCGATCTGTAGCTGTTGATCCATCATGAACGTATGGCGCAGTCTGCTACTAATCGGAATCCAGTCGAGAAGTGAACGCTCGGCCTTGAAACTCGGCGCAATCCCAACACCAATAACACCGCGAGCTTCGTACGCCGAATCGCCTGACACACGGAGAGTGAAGCGTGAGGATAAGGTTGGATCTGGAGAACGCAGGAAGAGGACTGAAGTAGGGTCTTGTATGCGTGTTTCGGAGAAACAGCATACATCTAAATGGAAAGATTCAAGGGTTCTAGCTAAGGCAGCTTGTTGATAGATCTGGTACTGTGTGAACATTAAATTCGGTTAAGTGAAGAGATTTCGGTTTCAAAAATCTGATAGCCTCTGAGTCGTTGACTTCATTAGTTGAATGCGAAGTGATATCCCATGGGTGGCGCAAAGAGGATGCATCTTCTTAAGTTTGGAAGTGATAAGAGCAATTGGACAGTTGAGAAAGATGGTCTTCCAAGTGGATACCTAAGACTTTGGGAAATGGCATACTTCGCGGTTGCCCACACCGACGAAGGGGTTTTTCTTTGGAAACCCTAACCAGAGCCCTCGACTGAAAAGCCTGGCCCACAAGGCAGTGGGACGTACTTCCAACGCGGGGGTGTGAACAAAGCATCCGTGTGGGAGCTTTTGGAGACTTGTCACGCAAGGCCTTTGGATTTCGGTTATGTTCGTTGTTCGCTGGTGCGTTGGTTGGCGGTCCGCTTTTCGGGATCGGCCCTTAGCCTCGTGCACCCAATGAGACAAGCTGAACGTGGACGGGACAGCGCTTTATTGGCTGGGGCTGTCCAGCTTGGGCGGGCGATAGCTGCCCAGTGAAGTGCGAAGACCTCTCCCAGTCAGGACGAAGCCCCATGTACCCCGCTCCTAAGTCCATCTAGCGGGGATTTTTGACCAGTAAACTGACCCTCGTAATTTTTCGCTGGAGCAACCTCTCCAGGGGCTGGAGTGGATAGTCAAGGGGAGCCAGAAGATGACCAATCAGTGGGTCTTGTGATACTGGTCTTCATCTGGGCTCTACCCACTGACCTTTCAGGCATGATTAGATCTGCAGCTGAGGAGCTATCCTGCATAGCTCGCATGGCCATGGAGGCACGCAAACCATCACACCACGTCAAAGTGTAGGCACGTCGTCATGGAGGTACAGGAGACGTCCGCAGCGTAACACGATTTAAAGTTGACGTGGCACCTCTAGCCCTTGCACATCTAGGTGCTAACTGCAAGACAGTGGGAAGGTAACTTGTAGTTTCTGGCAGCCCTCTAGAGGCTCGTACGCTACTGACAGTTTCTAACTGTGCAGGGATTTACGCACCCTTAATAAACACGGAGTCATTGCTTTGATCGTTGAGTTGTGTGAGCGACTTCGTACTCCCAACACGCTGGTGCTACATTCGAGCGTCATACACCCACTCCTCAGGAGTTGAGCTCCTGATTACCCTTGTTGTGACTTACGACTGACTGCCTCGTTTTTCGTTCGTACCTATCGTCTGATTCACTGATGCTACCTGCTATCACATACGCAGGTGATGCGAACTTATTTTATTACATCGATCAGCTCCAGCCATTCGGATGTTAGTAATAAACTGTCCGCATGGTACAGTTGTTGAATCAGACATTTCTCAGGAACGACCTAAATGCCCCACCAGACTGGTTAAGCTTATAGGAGCTGCCGGTGAATATCTCTGAAGGTGCCCATTTGGTGATCGGGAGACATGGTCCCACAACCACTGTTGATTTGGGAGCATGACTCTCCGACAATCACCTGAGGTAAGATTTAGTTGCTATCATCAGCACACTAGAGACATGATCGCAAACAGTGGGAACTTACGCTTCGGCGTGAAATGTTGGGTGCGATCTGTCGTTCATTCGGTCCGTCAAGTCCGAACGCTCTCAGATTGCTGCTTGCCCCCACTTACGCTCTCAATATAACTAGCGACCCTGCCAGCCACTCATGTTGAAGAGATCCGACGACGACAGTGCTTTACCTAAGCGCACCAAATTTATTACGGACCTTGTGGGACGTCTGTTATCCCATCCATGCAAGAGGGTTCTTGCAAGCCCATGAAGTCCCCACCATTCCCGCTCCTAACACATTCTATCCTAGGACGGGGGTGATTTTTCTCTATGATCTTCTGATGCTAAAGTATGACGTGTTCGGTTCGTGTGTGCGGCAGAATGTCCCTCGTGAACGGATTCACCGGACAGTCGCAAGTGGGCCCAGACAATTGTCTAAAGATCTCGTTGTGGGCTGGAAACGTCGACAGACAGTATTCTTCGACGAGAGGGGTTTGACTGACAATATGAAAGAGAGGAAAATGTAGACACTATGAACCAAATGGTCCAATAAGACGTAAACACGACCTGTAAGATGCTTGGCTCGGG